>JAYMFT010394680.1:0-19413 GCA_038088735.1 Panulirus argus
CTCGCTGACGCGGGAAACAGCGATCAAGTATAATAAAAAAAAATAAATAATATATATATATATATATATATATATATGAGGGAAATGAAAAACCAAAGGACCTCAAGCTCCTTTTGTTGATAGGGCCTGCATCTACATGACCCTCCAAAGAATGGAAGCCCCATCCTTGATTTAATGTGTCTATCCAAATCACTAGAAAAGTTGCTGGGGGTCTTTAAAGTATGGGTTTTTGGAGATTCTCTACATCAGTCCACCAAGCTAAGGATTTTACAAGTTCCTAGTTAAATGCTCCAGGGAGATTTCTACTTTCTGCTGGAAAGAATTAGTTTACTCAGTAGGTAACTGTTTTGGCCTGTAGACTTGCCCTGTCATTACACAGGGTTGCAAAACTGAAGTAAACATGAAGTAGCACTAGTTCTGGGGTTCCCAACCTGGGGTGCCTGCAAGATGGAATATCTGGGGGTGCGACAAAGAGTGGCTTATGTCCTTGTCATTGTGTGTCACAAGTCATCACTCAGACATCTGCCAGTGTGCCTTGACTTGAGCAGTGGTGGGGGGTGTTTGTGTTGCATAGATAGTGCTCTCATTGTTGGAGAGAGAGAGAGAGAGAGAGAGAGAGAGAGAGAGAGAGAGAGAGCTTCATGCCTCATCATTCACTGCAGTTAAAAGAAACCTGCATCAAAAATATAAGAAAAATAAATTCATCTAATCAAAAGGAGAGAATAACAAAATTAACGTATAAGTAAAGTAAGTAGCTGATCATATGTTTATTTTTATATTTAATTCAAAGTATGGTTTTATGGATTTGTTTAATTTCTATGCACAGCTTAAATTCTTCCCCATGACAAAAAAATCACCACATGCCACAGTAAACAACGTCTCAAACCAATAGTCAAAAGTTCCACACCAGGTACTTAATTCATTTTTTCTTTTTTTTTTTTTTTTCAACACAAACTCTTACTGTGTAGCAACTTGTTGTAACCTGTATACACCACTGTATACTTTTTACATATTTTAAAAATTTTTCTCATATAAGCACATATTTTCTCTTTCTGTTTTGTAGATTAACCCTTCATCACATCAAAAAGAAGAAAATGGAATTATGACTATGTGCACTTTGGTTTCACTTGCATAACTGGAAATGATGGCTTGCCAACCACAGGGCATTCTTTGTAGAGTTGTGTTTTCCAACTCAAATCTGAAACCATCTAAGATTCATGAGCACTTCAGGAACAAGCATAGCAGAACTGATGTTGAAGGATATGATGTTGGGTCAATGAAAATCAAAAGAACTCGCTTTGATTCTGTAGGAACTCTTTCAAAGCTGGGTTTTGCTTCTGTTGAAAACCACTACTTCTTGTTTCATACCAAGTGGCATATGAAGTGGCCAAATCCAAGAAGCCCCATACAATTGCAGATCTCATCAAGCCATGTATACTGGAAATGGCAACAATTATCCTGGGCAAAGAAACAAGAAAATATTTGAACAGGTGCCCCTATGAAATACTGTCATTTACAACCAAATCAGTGATATGAGTGAAGATATTTTGGACCAAGTCATCTCAGATATCAGAGCTAGTCCTCTTAAAATCTCTATTCAGTTGGATGAGTCAACTGATGTCTCTAGTTGTTGTCAACTCATCACATTAGTGAGGTATGTCAGTGATGGTGCTGTGAAGGAAGATTTCCTGTTTTGTGAAGATTTGAAAACGAGTAAAACTGCAAAGGATGTGATGCAGCCAGTGAAAGGCTTCTTTGCCAAACATGATTTAGCTATCAAAGTCACTAGTTCTGTGTGCACTGATGGGGCACCTACAATGCTTGGAAATTAATCTTGCTTTTCTGGATTAATGATAAAGGAGATTCCAGACTTGCAAGTTACCCACTGTTTTCTTCAATGGCATGCTCTGGCATCGAAAACATTGCTTCCAAATTTCAAAAAAGTTCTTGATACTGGTGTGAAGATCATCAACTGGATTAGGAGGTGAGCTTTGAACCATCATATCTTCAAATCATTTTGTGAAGATCTGGGAAGTGAGCATTCAGTTTTGCTTTTCCACACAGAAGTCCGTTAGGTGTCATGAGGACAAGCTTTAACCCATTTCTTTGAAATGCGGGAAGAAATCAAAGTTATTTTTTGGAAGAGTGTGAATGTGATCTGGTTGAGGCATTGGAGTCACAGCAATTCGCCCAAACGCTGGCTTACTTAGCTAACAATTTCATTCGTATGAATGACTTGAGTGTTTCTCTTCATGGAAAAGGGATAAATATATTGAAGGCTTGTGAAATGTTGAATGCTTTCAAAGAAAAGTTACGTCTTTGGTGTCGAAGGATGTCAAGAGGCAATCTCTCAAATTATCCTTCACTTGAAGAGATGGTTAATGATGATGGTTCCATAACTCCCACTGTGCGTGAAGAAATTGTGGCTGGAGACCTGAGGATTTCAATAGAAAGGATCATGAATCCATATTCCAACAATATGGAGAAAATGTCAAATGATGAAGAACTGAAGGAAGATCTTGTTGATTTGTGGACAAATTGAGCTCTTGAAATGCAATTTGAAAGCAAGACTCTGGAGGAGTTTTGGTATGCAGCACTGGACATGTTCCCAAGACTTGGTGGAAAAGTACTCTGTGTCCTCTTTCCATTTGCAATGGCATACTTGTGTGAGTCTGGATTCAGTTCTCTTTTGTCAATCAAGACAAAATCTAGGAATTGCCTGAATCCACAGGCTGACCTGTGGATTGCAGTCAGCAAGAAAGTTCCACGTTTTGATAAATCATGAAAGAGAAGCAGGAACAAAGAAGTCATTACTGTTTCAAATTTTTTCTGTGTTGAAAGCTTAGTTTTTGAGTTCAATTTGTTTACCTGCAGTATTTCACGTGGTTCAATTTGTGGTTCAAAAATATAGAAGTCATTGAATTTTGTCTACAAAAGGGAATGATTCTACCGTTTCATTTTTTCTAGAATCAAATTGCTCATTTTATATTTGCTTTTTATGCACTGAGTTCAAAGCTTATTTTCTAGCTCAATTTGTTCACCAATAGTATTGTTTGCAGTTCAAAAATTTTACTTTTGTAGTGGGGTGTGAACATTAATCAAACATTTCCTAGGGGTGTGGGGCATAGAAAAAGTTGGGACAACTGGAAGTCCCCCATCTTACAAATGGGTTCCATTACTGCACCCTGATTGTAAGATGAAATGTTTGTTCATCAGAAAATATAAAGAGACACTGTACACTATACCCGCCTGAAATAGAGGAACTCACTGTTACCAAATTAGCCTTCAAGTCTCTGTAGAGACTTTTCATCTCCTGAGGCAGCATTAGGCAAACAGAGATATGATGCTCATGCTGATCCTCAAGCCTCATTGTCAAAAGTTTCTCCATCTCAGCATTGACACTGCTCCACTTTTTGGTAACTATGGTGGACTACAGAGATGGAAATCCTCTTACATGCTCAAAAATTCAAACCTCATCCTTGAGGATAGTCTCAATTATATACCAGATAAGGCCTAACGTATGCTTAGACTGAAATGGAGTTTTATCCTTCTCAGACACTTATATTATTTCTAACTTCACCTCCAGGGTTAGTCTCTGATGCGTACCTAGGTGCACCACCATTTGCATCTATATAGTGCTTCTTGTACAAAATAAGTGTTATTAGAAGGGGCAAAGCTAAGAAGAAAAGCCATCAGCAAAGGGAAACAACAGGCCCATAATCTGGGTGGAGGCAAGATTCCTTTTGGGGGAAGCAGCATTCCTTGGGGAAGTAGTGTTCCTTAAATGGAAGCAAGGTTGGCATGCATTGCTCTGCAGACAGTGTGTGTGATGACTAATGTGTGAATTAACATGTACTGTAATGTATGAGTGATGTGGTTACAGTAGTATTGATAAATGATAGCCTATGTTTACCTTTGAAAGCTTACCAATAATTTTACCATAATTGTTACTGAAACACTTATTTGATTTATATATGGAAAATTATACTTCTGGAAAGCAACAGGCCTGTGGCTAAGGAGGAAGCAGTGTTCCTTTAGAAGAAGCATTGGTCCTTGGCAGAAAGCAAATGGGGTGTGCATTGCTCTGCAGACAGCAAGCTGCATCAAAGTAGAACTTTATTTTAGTTTCTGTATAATATATATATTATCTTACTATTATTGCATACTTCAAACTGTGATAAAACTGGCATCCCAAAAGTGCCTGCAATTAAAATTTTGAGGTTTTTGTTGATGACCACCAGCAAACAATGTAATATTCTCATTACCAACCATGCTTACGCATGCTGTATTGGATACTGTTGAATTTTCACCAGAATATAGTTAAGTATGGGCACTGTTTTATTCATAACAGTAATAAAGATGTGCATTTCATCTATAACTGCATTGAGTTTTGCTGAATGATGCTTGCCATCCCTTTGATAAATCCTGTATATGGCTCTATAACATACAGTACTGTACATAAATGTTTCAACAGATATAGTTTACTTACAGTTGTAAATGCTTTATTCCTGTTTTGTCTGAGTTTAATTGTTTGATTAATAAGCATCTCCCAGTCACTTCAGCATTCTCGTGCCTCTGAAAAACTGAAGTTGACCGTTTTATAAGATATACGACAAATGAAGGGCATTTTGGCTGAAAACCTTGGTTTGATGGTTATTTGAGGTCATTGATTACTCAAGTATACACCATAGGTCCATTGTTTGTAAGAACAAGGGATTATTTGCATGTTGGATGGAGAAATCATTAATAATTTCTTCAAGCTCATCCATAAGTATAGGTGTTCATATGTTGGATGTTTGTTACTTGAGGTCACCCAATGTAAGGCAATTACAGCACTACCTAGTCCCAGACTTTAACCTTTGAGGAGATGGAATGCCACTCTTAAAATTTCAATCTTCTCTTTGCCATTTAACCCCTCGTAGACTATCAATTCATAATGTCACTGTTGCAATAAATTGAGATTTTGGAGAACCAAAAATAAATGTAAATGGTCTACACTCACCACATCACCCAAGTATGTGATGTCAAAGATACCAGTGGTTGGAATACTTTCACCAACATTAGCCAAACCAGACAAGAATGTGCAGCGAACACATGCCAGATAGCACCATGCCATTGCCAAGTAAGCTTCTGCGTAAATACAATACCAGGTAATTTGAGAGAAAGAGAGAAAGAGAGTTATATACGCAGATCCAAGGTCCTAGTGAGGAGGTCTGGCCTTAACTCCACTTAAAAAAAGAAAAACAGTCCCTTTAAAAGCAGTAAAAAAAAAATGGTAACAAAGTAAAGGCCCTCTCCCCACCTTTCAATCCCTCTGGGGGAAAAAAAAAATAGAAAAAAATACCTTGCAGGATTTTTATGCCTGAAAGAAATCTTTACAAAAAAGTCATAAGGTAGAATGAACATGAATATGTCATGCATCCCCTCCCTTTTTATTATAAAGACAATAGTAAGGATAAACTTGAGCTCCAGCCTCTCGACTTACCATGCCTTTATTACTCTCTCTAAGCAGGTGACATGGGTCAAACAATTTTGGTATGTTACAGCAGCATGGTCAGGGAGAGATGATCCAGTGGTTGAGAAGGTAGCATGATATACCACTGTGTTATGATGACTGATTAAATGAATTAATCAATACTAGAGAGTTACAAGTGATGATCATGTCTGATTTTGAAGATATTAAGGGTGTTGCTCTGTACAACATTTTCTGGAAGCTTATTCCATGCATCAATAATGTCTCTGGTAAAAAATATTTCATACAGTCAATAATGTCTCTGGTAAAGAAATATTTCATACAATCTAGATTAACTCAGTGACCTCCAAGTTTTAGTCCATATCCTCTCACCGGTAATGCTGGTACCACTACACAGAAGTTTTCAATGTTGACTTTATTGAATCCCTTTAAGTATTTTAAAACATTCTATTAATTTGCCCCAGAAGAGCCTCTTGCATAAGGAGAACAAGTTTAATTCTTGCAGTCTCTCCTCATATAGTTTGTTATGCAAGGAAGGCATCAGCTTAGTTGCTCTTCGCTGCACTACTTCCAATTTAAGAATATCCTTGCCTAAGTGGGGGGCCCAATACTGCACTAGGAGTGGTTTAACAAGACTTAGATATAGTGGCAATACTGTTTTTGTGTGCAAAGTTTCTGTTAATAAATCCTAACACCATATTAGCATCTTTGGCAGCTGCATTACAATGCTGGGAGAATTTGAAGTCATTGGAGAAAGTGACTCCTAGATGTCTCACACTAGGGGTGTTCTTTATCTTGTGGCCAATCAGTTCATAATAAGTTTTTTGGAGGAGGTTTCCTACTTGTAACGGCTGCCATTTATTGATGTTAAATGGTATCTGTCATTTCCTAGATCATTCAGCAATTTCATCTAGATCCTCTTGTAATCTTTGCCTGTTTTCTTCAGTCAATATGGCACTGTCAATCTTTGTGTCACCTGCAAATTTGGACACTAAGTTCTTCAGCCCTATGACAATGATTATGTTTCAAAATAGGCTTCATACATGTTTTATTTGCAAAAAAATCTTTTTACTCACCTAATGTGGGGATACCATGTGTCTGGTACCATGGTACAGTCTGAGAAGTCAGGAAAATTGATTTACTGCCTCAGTTACCCATTGGTACTAAGGAAGGAGGGATGCAACTTTTGCTTGCTGTCCTTTAATTCAGGGATTTTTTGCCGTTTCCTTTCCCTTCATTTTTCCTTTACTAGTAACTAACCATGGGTCCTAAGAAGTTATCACAAGAAAAAAAGGAATGTAATCTTGCTTGGTAGCAAGAAAATGTGTCTACAAGCTTGATTTCAAAATATACTGGCATGACCTTGTTCACCATCTGAACACTGTATTTTTCTTTCTTCTAATATCATCCCCAAAAAGCTAGGTCTGCTTGACCTTAGAAGTCCAGTAATGTGACTGATAAACTAATGAGGCATGAAGTGTTGAAAATCCATTCCTATAAGGTTATCTATCACCTTAATGGTATTTCTAGTATTCCTAGGTCAACTAGACTCAGCTTTTCAGTGAGTGAGTGAGTGAGTGTGTGCTTTTGTGTGTGTGTGTGTGTGTGTGTGTGTGTGTGTGTGTGTGTGTGTGATATTCCTCTTCTGTTTCACAAATACTCAGTGAATACAACTATTCTCAGCAATTTACTTGGTTTACAATGTTAATAAGGGCACTGAAAGATTTCTAAACACTTTCTAATTTTGTAATTTTGCTTGCCTTATAGGATGATGTTAAGACAAAGTAACAATCTATTCATGAAGGAATTAGTACCTTGTGTATCCTCACTGGTTTTCCTTCCCTTGTCTTGGAAGTCTGCAGGATTCATCCCACCATCTTTCTGGAGGAAGCAACTGTTGTTTGTTTTGTTCGCTGCAGGTTAAGTCATTAGACATTATTACTCCAAGGTATTTCACATTACTCAACTAGTTTATAAGAGTGTCTATCCATTATAGTACTGTTTCTTAATTCTTCATTTTCATCATACTGAAGGAGTTGGATTTTATCTGTAAGGAAAAGCATGTTTTTTTGGGTGGAATGTTTCCTTCATAGCTTTTTGCAGTCTTTCAGCATCCTCTACTGACATGATTTTTATATTCCAGTAACATTTTCAAAGAATGATATGAAGTTGTGACTTGTGTTTGTATTAATATCATATATAAAAATGAGGGGTGCAAGTATTGTTTCTTGAGGGGAATGAGCTTTTTATGGTGTTGGCACTGGAATGGAATGGTTTATAACTTTGTGTTGTGATTTTTTTGGTTAAAAAGCTGTATATCCATCTTCCAATTTTTCATGCATTCCCATCTTATGTATCTAATGTTCTATGGCATCATGGTCACATATATCAAATACTTTTGCAAAGTTTATATAAACATAAGTTGGTATCCATATCATTTCCTGACTCTTCCTCTACAGCTGTCAGAGTGTATTGAGCATATTACATCACTCTCCTTCTCAATAGTTCCCATTTCTGAGTTTCTGTCTGAGTTTAGGGTGGAAGTAATGTCCTATAATATTTTCCACTTGTTGTAAGTAGAGTAAGGGTAGTCTTTCACAAACTTTTCCTTATTGGCTTAATTTTCTCATTCAATCTCCAAATGTAATATGGAGGGAGTGTCTGCAGCATATAACCAGTATATACAATTGCCTGTCAAGCACTTTTGACCATTTCAACTATATTACAGTTAATATTTGCACAGTTGAGGTGAGAATATAAGTTACAAGCAAGCAATTCCTTGATGACTGTTTATGGCATTCTCAGACTTGTTCTCAATCTCCATACATACACAGGATGAGTATCCCTTATCTGAAATGCCTGGGACCAGATGTGTTTCGGATTTTAATTTTTACATAATGAGATATTTTGAGGATGGGACTCAAGTCCAAACACAAAATCCATACTCTTCAGTAAGAAATTTCACACTTACACCTCTGTCCAAATTTTCCAACAGCATGACTTTCTGAGCTACAGATAAACATAAATGCTTCCTCTTTTTCTTATCACTGTTACCCACAGGGGTATCTGCAGGCCTTCTTGACATTTTTAACAATATCTTTGTACCAGAGAGCAGAGAATAAGCAAAAATCACAGTGAGTAATGCACGTAAGTCTGTCCATGACGATGGTTTGTAAGTAACTGGTGCCAACAGAGGCTGCCAGTTTCCAACTCAAAATTTTAGATGGCACTAGATTCACTCCAGAGAAGCTCTAAAAAGTGGTAAACTTACTAAAATGACAAGCGTAAAAATGCTCTTCAAATTATTTCTGCTCTTTGATGTGCTAAACTATTAATAAGAGGTATGACTGACTTCTTTAACACTAAAACACTGACCATTATTCCAGATCAGTTAATTCCTAATCCGCAATCTCTTCGTCCTCGGTGTCCTGGGGTTGTGGTGGTCTATACGAGGTCCTGGTTGTGGTTGTGATGATTCATATGCTTTCAATGACCCAATGTTTTTCAGTACTTCCTTAGGCAGTTTATAATCATAACAACAGTTTCCATTTCTTCTTAGTACATACAGGATAGTTAGCATTCCATTTAAGCTTTTGATAATCAGTCTATTATGAAGCTTTGACTTCACAATGTTCAAATGACTTAAGATACATGCAATATTTGTATTGTTTTCCTTGTTATTTCAATAGGTTTCAATTAAACTTCCTAAATCACATTAACATATCTTAATTAATGTATGAATATCCTCATATATTGAAATAACACTAAGTTTGGCCCTAAATAAAAAAAAGGGCACCAAAAAATGCTCTGAGACTCTAAATATGAAATTTATGCTCTAGATCTACTGCCTAAAGAGCTAAGTTGGCAACTACAGAGCGTCAGAGCCCAGCAAGGGCAAGTGCAGTCAGGTGTGGAATTTTCCACTTAAATTGTCATGTCACTGCTCAAAAAGTTTCGGATTTTGGAGCATTTCAGATCTCGGATTTTTGGATTTGGGATGCTCAACCTGTATAATTTTTCTCCTCATGCCTTGTTTCACTTCTTGAATGTGGGTGGTTATCTAGTTTCCTAGTCTTGCATATGAATGGTTCCCATTCTTTTTTCCAAATGAATATTTCTGTCCTCTGTTATGTGTATCAAAAATTATATTGTGTTCATTCAATGTCAAGGCACATATCTTCCTCTATATCCGGACTTTAACTCTTGTACAGCCTGCAAACTGTATTGATGCTGTCATGATGTTGAGTACTAGACCACCATAATGCTGGATACCAAACTAAAGTAACACAGGGTACCAAACAAAAATAATGCTATGTATCAGACCCCATACTGATGGGTACCAGATGACCATAATGCTTGGTACTAGACCACTATGTCTGACTTTTGACAGGACAAATATATAAGATAAATAATTATGGGGATGTTCAGTTTACGACCTAAGAGAAATACAGTGAACATAGCCTAAAGTTACAGAATAAATAATATTTGTTTTAGGGAGTCATCCGACAATATGTAAGGAGAGGAATGGATCTGGTTTCTATGGGTACAGGTGTGACACGAATCCACTGTGAGAAACGTTAGTATAAAGTGAAATCAAACAAGAGGTCAAATACGCAACTGTTTCCAAGAAAGTGAACAATCGACTACATAATCAAATGTAGTACATAGGAGGGATTTATTTCTCAAATTCATTACAAACAACCAATGAATATTTTACTGCACATATTCAAGACAAAAATGTCTATGAAATTTAAAGTTGTGCATTCTGATGTGGATGCTAATTAGGTGGAAAGTGTAAGTGATCTCTGGGAGTCCAGGAGGTCCACCACTGTAACGTCAACATTAAGCTCAAAACCTCCTCTTCCACTCATGGCTATACAGTATTCATAGCTATAATCTCTGCTAACCTATATACCTATCATCTCAAGATACCACCAATCAATGTTTCATGCCAATTGTTGACAATGAATTTTGAACATGGAATGCTGTGAAGGATGTTATTAATGTGAAAGTAATTACAACAATACATATATATGTGTGTGTGTGTGTGTGTGTGTGTGTGTGTGTGTGTGTGTGTGTGTGTGTACTTAACCAAGACTCAAGATAAGGTGGTCAGTGTAGTGCATGCACGAGAGAATGCAAGTGGAAGACAGTTGGTGAAGGTACATAAATGGATATGAAGAATTACTTACCCTTCTGAGCAGGGCTCCTTCTGTTGGGTGCTGAGGTGGGTTGTTGTTCCTGTTGCTGTTGTTGCTGCTGCTGCTGGGCCTGCTGGCTAGAGTGGCCATTGGCTGAGGGTACGCTTGCCCCTGACCCACCACTACCATCTCGGCCATCACCACCACCACCTGCAACAGATAAACATATATTCATTACCATATTAGCAGTAATTTGGGTTATGGTATTACACTGCCAAGTGTTCATGTTTCCGTCAAGCTAGATCTGAAACTTCGTCCATGTGTGTTAAATAATAAAGGCTACTTAGAGATTGAGATGACACAACTGCACCAGTCTGCTGCTGATGGTCTTAACTCCTAACTGAGGCCAAGCCTTAAATGAAATATAAACACTGGTGATCTCAGATTATGGAGTTTGGACCCAAGACGTGCAATGCAGGTCAGGGCAACATACTTTTGGTGCGATGGTGAAGCCATCATTAATATGTAACAACATATTCAGTTATATGACTCTACACCAGGAAGTGGCTGAAAACTGAATTCTGCCTTAAAATGTAACCAAAATGGGTGTGCATGTGTACTTGAACGTAGAGGCGTGAATAGTGGAACATTTTCTCCTCTAACTTGCAGAAACTAACATAAAAAGTGGCTAACATGATGGAAAAATAGGGAAAGAAAGGGAAAATATGCCAAGAGTTTTAGAGGAAGAAAACCCTGTCTGTTAAAAAGGAGCATGCAACACAACACAGATCTTCATCTAATTTGTACACTAACTAGAAATGGCTGAGATGGACAAATATGGAGAAAGGGGAAGAGATACTCTAAGAGATCTGTATGAAAATAACTTATCACAATAGCCCCACCCTTAGTTGCCTAAGGCTACACAACAATCTTGTGAGTCAGTGACTTGCTGAGTACTAAGCAGTATCACTAATGGTGATGGCATGCATACAGCTAGTTCTCAGCAGCAGAAAACAGTGATAGATAGAGAAGAGGGAGTGAGAAGGAATACTGTTGAGTATGATCAATGGGTCACATACTAAGGTCAGACTGGGAGTTGATAAATTGGACTACTTTGGACAAGACTGTCAGATACATTTGCTAAGACAGAGCCCCTCTAGCTGTAAAAGCAGTGCTCCATGAGAGAGTGAATCAATTCTTTGTATAATCTGAAAAAGTTGCCTGAATCCGGAAACTATACAGCACTCCTAGTTTCTGACAGCATCCCTAGTTATTTGCATAACATTGCGTTTGCAAGACGGAGTGTATCTTAAGATGATGCCAAGTCTGTTTACTGAATTTAGTGGTGAAATCAGAGAGCCATCAAAGTAGATGCATAACTCAGAGGAGTTTTAGGAAGAGAAACAGGGAAACAATGGTTTTTGAGACATTAAGTTTTAGTAGGTTGTATCTGCCCCACTAAAACATCTTGTCCAAGTCAGGGTTTATACAGACATATGTATCGAGATGAAAAGTTAACCTAGCATGGGTGGATGGCATTAATTTCAAAGAAATGTTACCACGCAATGTTGAGTTACCAGCATAGGAGTACAAATGCATTTTGGTCATGAAAAAAAAAAAAAGTTGCTTTTAAAAAGGATGAGTACAACAGGGAGGACAAATCCATAAAGGAAAATGCTGCTGTGACAGGTTGGTACATCAACACTAATGGAGACATACCAGCTGGAAGAAAGAACAGTCGAGGAAGAAAGCCAAAAGAGGAGAACTTGGAGACAAGATCCCATTGTCATATCAAGTTACAGCTTTCGATATATCAAGATCTACAGTATAAGATTCTCCAGAGTTTCTAAGAGAGGATGGCAAGGCATTAGTTCAATAGAAGTGGATATCATAGGTGGATCTTGACTTCCTAAAGTCTTATCCAGTGATCACAGTAAAGAATTAGATTAAAGACCCTTTAAGGAAATGTGAATTGAAGAGATTCAAAGAATTTGGATGCAGTAGAGGTGAGAGCAACAGAGCTATTGCTGAAAGGGTTAGAAAGGTCACTTTACTTCAGAAAAAGTGCTGGTGTTTTTCAGTACGTGAAAAACATGAGCAAGTTCAGCAAAACACTTTTTTTAAAACTTGAGCTGGGATGCTACCTGGTCCATTTGCTTGACCAATGAAAGAAGAGCTTTCTGAGCTGTACAAATAGGGGGGGCAGAGGATTAGTAAGAAATGTGTCTTGGGGTGAGGAAATGTTTGCCATCCAAGCTAATGGGAGATTAAAAAAAAAAAAAAAGTCATTTTTGCCATTAAAAGAAACAGAAAAGTGAAGCAGTAGTTTCGAACATTCTTGGTTTTAACCATTCTCAGATTTACAAGTGAAAAATGAAGGAAGGTAAACGCTTCATCTGAATAAAGGAACACTTTGCCTCTCTAACATATTTGTAATGATACTGGACAAAAGAAAACTGAATGATAGAGGTAGGTAAGATGTTCTAGGTCAGATATGCATGGTTCAGTGCACAATTGGCCTAAGAAGAGAAGTGGTTGAATAATAGATTGGACAAGGAGGGACTACATATGACCTCTATTCCCACAACAGAAGCCCATGATAGCCTGGATGTCCAACACTATCTTACAGTAAATTCTTAACTATTACCCACAGTGTAGGTTAAGTGTTACATAATATAAAAAAAAATCTGGAAAGAAAAACTAGTAGATCTTTTGCCCTACGAGAGAAAAAGGCAAATAAAATCGTGCCGTGTCTAACTTGTACCAGTAACATGGACACTGGTGGCATCCTGCCTGCCTGTCTACCTTGCAATAGTAATGTGGACACTGGTGGCATCCTGCCTACCTGTCTACCTTGTACAAGTAACTGGTAGCATTCTGCTTGCCTGTCTACCTTGTACCAGTAACATGGACACCGGTGGCATCCTGCCTACCTGTCTAATTTGTACCAGTAATGTGGACACTGGTGGCATCCTGCCTGCCTGTCTACCTTGTACCAGTAACATGGACACTGGTAGCATCCTGCCTGCCTGTCTACCTTGTAACAGTAATGTGTTCACTGGTGGCATCCTGCCTGCCAGTCTACCTTATAACAGTAATTTGTACACTGGTAGCATCCTGCCTTCCTGTCTCCCTTCTACAAGTAACGTGGACACTGGTGGTGTCCTGCTTGCCTGTCGACCTTGTACTAGTAACTTGGACACAGGCTGCATCCTGCATGCCTGTCTACCTTGTACCAGTAACATGGACACTGGTAGCATCCTGCCTACCTGTCTACCTTGTACCAGTAACATGGACATTGGTGGCATTCTGCCTGCCTGTCTACCTTGTACTAATAATGTTTAAACTGGTGGCATCCTGCCTGCCTGTCTACCTTGTATCAGTAACATGGACACTGGTGGCATCCTGCCTACCTGTCTACCTTGTACCAGTAATGTGGACATTAGTGGCATACCGCCTGCCTGCCTACCTTCTACTAGTAACGTGGACACTGGTGGCGTCCTGCCTGCATATCTACCTTGTACAGGTAAAGTGGACACAGTGGACACTGGTGGCATCCTGTGTGCCTGTTTGCCTTTTACTGGTAATGTGAATATTGGTGGCATCCTGCCTGCCTGTCTACCTTGTACTAGTAAAGTGGACACTGGTGGCGTCCTGTCTGCCTGTTTACCTTGTACCAGTAACGTGAATATTGGTGGCGTCCTGCCAGCCTGTCTACCTTGTACTAGTAACGTGGACACTGGTGGGATCCTGCCTGCCTGTCTACCTTGTACTAGTAACGTGAACACTGGTGGTATCCTGCTTGCCTGTCTATCTTGTACTGGTGTGTGGACAATGCTGGCATCTTGCCTGCCTGTCTACTTTGTACTAGTAACATGGACACTGGTGGTATCCTGCTTGCCTGTCGACCTTGTACAAGTAATGTGTATACTGGTGGTATCCTGTCTGCCTGTCTACCTTATACCAGTAACATGGACACTGATGGCATCCTGCCTATCTACCTTGTACTAGTAACGTGGACACTGATGGTGTCCTGCCTAACTGTCTACCTTGTACTAGTAATGTGGACACTGGTGGTATCCTGCCTACCTGCCTACCATGTACCATTAATGTGGTCACTGATGACGTCCTGCCTATCTGTCTCACTTGTACTGGTAATGTGGACACTGGTGGCGTCAAGCCTGCCTATCTACCTTATACTAGTAACGTGGACACTGGTGGCATCCTGCCTACCTGTCTACCTTGTACAAGTAGCGACGACACTGGTGGCATCCTACCTGCCTGCCTACCTGTACTGGTAACATGAACACTGATGGCATTCTGCCTGCCTGCCTACCTCGTACTGGTAACATGGACACTGGTGGCATCCTGCCTGCCTGTCTACCTTGTACAAGAAGCATGGACACTGGTGGAATCCTGCCTGCCTGTCTACCTTGCAACAGTAACGTGGTCACTGGTGGTGTCCTGCCTGCCTGTCTACCTTATACCAGTAACGTGGACACTGGTGGCATCCTGCCTGCCTGTCTACCTTACAAAAGTAACGTGGACACTGGTGGCATCCTGCCTGCCTCTCTACCTTGTAAAAGTAACATGGACACTGGCGGTGTCCTGCCTGCCTGTCTACCTTGTACAAGTAACGTGGACACTGATGGCATCCTGCCTGCCTACCTACCTCGTACTGGTAACATGGACACTGGTGGCATCCTGCCTGCCTGTCTACCTTGTACAAGTAACATGGACACTGATGGCATCCTGCCTGCCTGTCTACCTTGTACAAGTAACGTGGACACTGATGGCATCCTGCCTGCCTACCTACCTCATACTGGTAACATGGACACTGGTGGCATCCTGCCTGCCTGTCTACCTTGTACAAGTAGCGTGGACACTGGTGGCATCCTGCTTGCCTGTCTACCTTGTACAAGTAACGTGAACACTGGTGGCATCCTGCCTGCCTGTCTTCCTTGTACAAGTAGCGTGGACACTGGTGGCATCCTGCCTGCCTGTCTACCTTGCAATAGTAACATGGACACTAGTGGCGTCCTGCTTGCCTGTCTACCTTGTACTAGTAACTTGGACACTGGTGGCATCCTGCCTTTCTGTTTGCCTTGTACCGGTAATGTGGACACTGGTGAGTTGGGTGAGTAATACCAGAGATGGGGTGATGGGAGAGTGGGTGTTGTGAGTCATACCAGTGATGGGGGAGATGGGGTGATGGGAGAGTGGGTTGGGTGAGTCATATCAGTGATGGGGAGATGGGGTGATGGGAGAGAGTGGGTTGGGTGAGTCATACTAGTGATGATGGAGATGGGGTGATGGGAGTGGGTTGGGGAACAATACCAGTGGTGGGGATATGGGGTGATGGGAGAGTGTGGGTTGGGGAGTCATACCAGTGACAGGGTGATGGAATAGAGTAGGTTGGGTTAGCCATACCAGTGATGGGGGAGATAGGGTGATGGAAGAGTGGGTTGGGTGAGTCATACCAGTGATAGGGAGATGGGATGATGGGAGAGAGCGGGTTGGGTGAGTCATACTAGTGATGAGGGAGATGGGGTGATGGGAGAGTGGATTGGGAAGCCATACCAGATATGGGGTGATGGGAGGGAGCGGGTTTGGTGAGCCATACCAGAGATGGGGAGATGGGGTGATGGGAAAGAACGGGTTGGGTGAGTCATACTAGTGATGAGGGAGATGGGGCGATGGGAGAGTGGATTGGGGAGCCATACCAGAGATGGGGTGATGGGAGAGTGGGTTGGGTGAGTCATAACAGAGATGGGGAGATGGGGTGATGGGAAAGAGCGGGTTGGGTGAGTCATACTAGTGATGAGGGAGATGGGGTGATGGGATAGTGGGTTGGGGAGCCATACTAGTGATGGGTAGATGGGGTGATGGGAGAGAGTGGGTTGGGTGAGCCATAACAGTGATGGGCAGATGGGGTGATGGTTGGGTGAGTCATAGCAGTGATGGGGGAGTTGGGGTGTCATAACAGTGATAGAGGAGATGGGGTGATGGCTGGGTGAGCCATGCCAATGATGAGGAGATGGGGTGATGGTTGGGTGAGCTATGCCAATGATGAGGAGATGGGGTGATGGTTGGGTGAGTCATGCTGGTGGCAGCGAGAGGGACGGGACACCTGGCGTCCCTACCTGACCTTCGACCTTCTCCATCTGTCAGGATTTACGAAAGTTGGGACCAGGCTGGGATAGGGTGGGGGAGTGGCAGTACTCAAGAACAAGATTATCCCAAGAACCATTAAACTAGAGGGCAATATGGACTCTGGGTTTCAGGGTATCCCAGGAACCAATCTACCATAAGGGCCTCTGAGACATTAATATCCCACAGACCACTCTACATAAGGGACCTTTGGGAAAGTAGTATTCTACCAACCATTCTACCATGGGGCTCTCGGACAGTAGTATACCACCCACCACTATACAATGGGGCCTCTGGGAGATATTACCCCACCTACCACTCTCCCATGGGGCTTCTAGGACAGTAGTATCCCATCAATCACTCAACCATGGGGCCTCTAAGACTAGTATCCCACCAACTACTATATCATGGGGGCTTCTGGGACAGTAGTATCCTACCAACCACTCTTCCATGGAGCCTCAGGGATGGGATTTTCTGAGCATACAGTATGAGCCAGAAGTATCTAAGCATACAGTATGAGCCAGAAGTATCTGAGCAAACAGTACGAGTCTGAAGTATCTGTCTATACAGTATGAGCCAGAAGTATCTGAGCATATGGGATGAGCCAGAAGTTAGTGAGCATACACTATTGGCCAAAAGTATCTGAGCATACAGTATGAGTCAGAAGTCTCTGACCATATAGTATGAGCCACAAATATCTGAGCATACAGTATGAACCAGAAGTATCTGAGCATACAGTATGATTCTGAAGTCCCTGACCATATAGTATGAGCCACAAATATCTGAGCATACAGTATGAACCAGAAGTATCTGAGCATACAGTATGATTCAGAAGTCCCTGACCATATAGTATGAGCCACAAATATCTGAGCATACAGTATGAGACAGAAGTACCTGAGCATACATTATGAGCCAGAAGTATCTGAGCATATATTATGAGCCAGAAGTATCTGAGCATACACTAAGAGCCAGAAGAATATGAGCATATAGTATGAGCCAGAAGTATCTGACAATATAGTATGAGCAAGAAGTATTAGAGCACACAGTATGAGTTAGAAGTATCTGAGCATACAGTATGAGTCAGAAGTATCTGAGCATGCACTATGAGCCAGAAGTATCTGAGCATACAGTATGAGCCAGAAGTATCTAAGCATACAGAATGTGCCAGAAGTATCTGAGCATACATTATGAGCCAGAAGTATCTGAGCATACAGTATGAGTCAGAAGTATCTGAGCATGCAGTATGAGCCAGAAGTATCTGAGCATACAGTATGAGCCAGAAGTATCTTAAGCATACAGAATGTGCCAGAAGTATCTGAGCATAAATTATGAGCCAGAAGTATCTGAGCATGTACTATGAGCCATAAGTATCTGAGCATACACTACGAGCCATAAGTATCTTAGCATAAACAATGAGCCAAAAGTATCTGAGCATACAGTATGAGTCAGAAGTATCTGAACATAAAGAATGAGCCAGAGGTATCTAAGCATACACTATGAGCCATAAGTATCTGAGCATACAGCATGAGCCAGAAGTATCTAAGCATACATTATGAACCAGAAGTATCTCAGCATACTCTATGAGCCAGTATCTGAGCATACAGAATGAGCCAGAAGTATCGGAGTATAATGTATGACTCAAAAGTATCTGAGCATACAGTATAAGCCAGAAGTATCTGAGCATACACTACGAGCCATAAGTATCTTAGCATAAACAATGAGCCAAAAGTATCTGAGCATACAGCATGAGCCAGAAGTATCTAAGCATACATTATGAACCTGAAGTATCTCAGCATACTCTATGAGCCAGTATCTGAGCATACAGAATGAGCCAGAAGTATCGGAGTATACTGTATGACTCAAAAGTATCTGAGCATACAGTATGAGCCAGAAGTATCTGAGCATACACTATAAGCCAAAAGTATATGAGCATCCAGTATGAGCCACAAGTATCTGAGCATAGAGTATGTGTCAGAAGTATCTGAGCACAAAGGATGAGTAAGAAGTATCTGAGCATACAGTATGAGACGGAAGTACCTGAGCACAGAGTATGAGTCAGAAGTATCTAAGCATACAATAGGAGTCAGAGTACCTGGGCATACAATAAAAGTCAGAAGTATCTGAGCATAGAGTATGAGCCAGCAGTATACGAACATACACTATCAGTCAGATGTATCTGAGCAAACTATGAGTCAGAAGTATATGAGCATACAGTAAGAGCCAGAAGTATCTCAGCATATAGTATGAGCCAGAAGTTCCTCAGCATACAGTATGAGCCAAAAGTCTCTCAGCATACAGTACGAGTCAGAAGTATCTCAGCATACAGTATGAGCTAGAAGTACCTGAGCATGCAGTAAGAGCCAGAAGTATCTCAGCATACAGAATGAGTCAGAAGTATCTGAACATACAGTATGAGCCAGAAGTATGAGCATTCAGGCAAGGGATCAGGCATATCGGGCTTGGAAAAACTCTCCTACCCCTGGCTCCCATTCAGCTTTTATCACAGCCCGTAATCGCTGGAAGCACGTTATCCGTGAGGCGAAGCGTTCATCTATTCAAATGAAGTGCGATAACCTGTCCTTGTCATCCACGGATAGGTCTTTCTGGTCTTTAGCTAAGGGCATCTCTAACAACTTCTGTCGCTCTACC
>JAYMFT010394691.1:0-19413 GCA_038088735.1 Panulirus argus
AATTATATTATATATATATATATATATATATATATATATATATATATATATATATATTATATAGATGTTGATGTGATTATTGAGGAAGGCCAACGAGGTGACGTCCGGACATTGCAACAAAGCATAATATGATCTTTAAGTCATAGAAAGAAAATGCTGACGTGTACTTGTTCCTTATAGCGACTGTTAAGACGTAATGAATAATCCCGGAGCGTTTTCTTGTAATCTGACGTTACGATAAAGACGCTCCAGGGGAAGTAATGCTTTCCTTCTCATGGGTTCAATATCAGGTAGTTGAACTACTTCTTGGAATCACTCGTGGATTATGAACAACCGCATGTTGTAAAACTGCGTCATTTCTTTTCCGCGAGTTCGTCTTCTAAAATGGTAACATATCCAACTTTCAATGCAGAATGAAGTTATTTATGATCCGAAGAGACAACACATCTACGGCAAAACATCTCAGAACAAATTCAGCTCAAATACAGAAAGCAATACTCTGAGGAAGTCCACAGTGCTGAAGACGTCAGCTTCAGGATAAGACAGTGTCATAGGGACTCTCTGGCTTCCTCGATAGATCACCACAAGGAGAGAGAGAGAGAGAGAGAGAGAGAGAGAGAGAGAGAGAGAGAGAGAGATTACAAAAAATCACTAACCTTCCTTATCACCCCGAAACTATCTCCTCCTTCCACAAAATCATCAATCTCCTATCTCCTCCTCCCACACTATCACCACGCCACTATCTCCTCCTCCCACACTATCACCACGCCATTATCTCCTCCTCCCTCACTATCATCACGCCACTATATCCTCCTCCCACACTATCACTAAGGCCTTATCTCCTCCTCCCACACTATCATCACGCCACTATCTCCTCCTCCCACACTATCACCACGCCACTATCTCCTCCCACACTATCAACAAGCCCCTATCTCCTCCTCCCACACTATCACCACCTACGTTCAAAACCCTAATCGACCTCTTCTGCTACCCATATATCATCCTAACAATCTTATTTCATCCTTAAAACAAAAATAATGAGAAACTGATGGACTCCATCTATCATATAATCATAGATATTCATGTAAAAGCAATCATCTACATATAGGAGCCAGAGCTAATGTTACCCCATTACTCAGAGATATGTTAATTCTCTTGACCCTTACGACTTTAAAGACAGAATCGATAATAAAGAAAATGAAAGCGAGTTTAAGTTTACTTGACCAAGGAATGTGGGTGCCAAGTTTCAAGTCCCTCGTTCTAGAAAATGAAAATAAAAAAAATAAAAATAAACGGAAATGACTGAGGAAAACTATATCTCCCTTTCTCAAAATAAAACTGAGACATAAAGGTATGTTAATGTAAGCGTGGTTCTGTCCTCCTATATCGCTGGGTCTTCTGCGGATCAGCCAGTCAGCTGTGGGCAAGGCCACCCCTTCCAGATAGGGAGACACTGCAACAGAGAACTTGCGGTTATCTAGCCAGACGGATGGATGTACACACACACACACACACACTCACACACACACACACACACACACACACACACACACACACACACACTTGGGCCACACGAGACGTGTGTGATCAAGTCTCTCGCTCAGGACAAAACGTACCGCCGCGGCCCCAGACCACAGCGAGGACCATGGAGTCCTTAGCCGAAGTGCTAACGGCTCCGCAGTATGAATAAATTTCTCGGTAAGACGGTCGTTCTTGCGATGATGATAACAATAATAATAATAATAATAATAATAATAATAATAATAATAATAATAAAGATAATAAAGAAATAAAATTTACAGAAACAAAATTAAGATACAATAAAGCTTAGGACGTGAACAGTTAGACAAGATATCATATTTCAATCTACCGATTCCCCTTTTCTTAAATGTTATTTTTTCCCAAAGTAAATGATTAATGTGATCACTCTGCTCATGTTTTATCCTGAAAAAAATCAAATCACTAACCTACCCACCAGCAATCCAAGTCTCCTTTAGCCCCTCACGAGTCATAATACTTCCAGACTTCGATGAAGGTAAATCTCCATCCCCAGTGCTGTTGCAGGTCAGGGTCCAGCTACAGGAATTCCTGTGAACCCATCAGCACAGCATACGTACCGAAGCGTTCATTCGGTACATAAGAACTTGTTTCGCCCTCCCACTGGTTATCGCACGTGCTAGCTTTGCAGATAAAATGTACACACTCAGAGGCAAAAATGCACATTGAGCGTCCAAGTTGTGAGGGGAGGAGGCTCCCTGTCCTTCGATGGTCATCAAAAACAACAGAACAAAAATGGACTTCAGGTACACACATTCCTACAAAACGCTCATGAACCGAGTCCTAAGATGTGTCCTCTTATAACTGTACGGTCCTTGTCATGTGGTCACGTACCAAGGTTCTTGCCATGTGTTAATGTACCGGAGTCCTTGCAACGAACTCGCGTACCGAGGTCCTTGCAACGTGCTGATGCGCACCCCAGCCCTTCTAAATCACTGCCTTAATACCATCATTAAAACAATAACTAGCCTAGCCATGAATATTCTAACCTCATTTCCAGCTAAACATCTAAGTCACACCCTGTGTTTTCCACTGATATGCATTCACCAGATAGCCTCGTCATGGAGCATCGGGTCTTCTGTTATCTGTTCCTCCCACATACTCACTCAGTTAATTTTTTTCATCAGAGAGAACATTGTTACTCGCATTAGAAACAAGTTTCATCAGCAACAGTGTTATAGTAAACCAAACGGAAAATATGAGGAACCCGGAAAAAATTAAAGACAAAAGGAATGTTTTATGTATTGAGACATCTCCAGCTGTATACACGTTGCCTTGCCGAAGTAGATAGCAATAATGGATAGGAACATTATATACCTTAAGACTCCAGCTATAATTGCTATCACTTGCCACCAGCAACAATCACAGGGACCAAGAGACCCAGCCAATCAATATTTGCAGGTAACGATCACACAGCCACAATGAAAATGGCATTAGTGGTAAATCTGGCAGTAGCATCCATTACCTACCTAGCATTACTATTACAACAAGATATAGTAACACAATACAATAGTCTCAAAGGTCCAATAAGATCTTCACACCCTAACAGCCTCCTAAAAACCCTCACGCTCCTGAGAGCAAATGTACCGGCAAATACCTAATTTAAATGCCCACTCAACATCACCACTAACCACAAGAACCCAACCAAGAACTACATATCATGGTACTAACACCGCTAACATAATCACAAACTATAACAACCTTACCATCAACTACACTTTAAAAGAGCCTACCTCCCACCATAACAACCCTATGAACAACTACACACTTTAACAACTCTACTATTAACTAAAACCATAAGAACCACAACAGCAACTATAAACTGGCAGCAACACATCATAAGAGTCTTACCAACAACCTCATACCATAACATCCCCACAAGAAATTTACCCCATAAAAACCCTAACAACCTAACACCACAACAGCCCTGCGGAGCCAACAACTACTCACACAAGGCACCACTGCAACAACTGCACAGCCTAACAACCCAGACAGCAAACATGTAACCAAAGAATGTCACAACCAGTCCACAAGCCGTTTACCCCAGCACCAATACTTTACCGTAAGTGACCCGGAACTGTCATCTGACAAACCGTCGGCTGCATACGCCACAGTCAACATCCTAATGGCGCAATTAAGACACCGAGCCACTCAAACCTCTTAGCAACACCCGCAGGGTACCACAATAACCCTTGCCTACCCCCAACAACCAGCTGTCTCTAATGGGAGGAGGAACAAGTCAGCAACCCAAGTACTGACTGTCTAAACCAATCTTGGTGCAAGAGCCATTCTTTTTCCTCTAGAATGGTCTCCATGTCACCGTCACCCATGAATTTATACACAATTCAAGTTTCTGTTTCGACCACTTCACTTAAGTACAAACACATAGTTTGATGACGTCAACAGTGAACAATTCTTCGAAAGCCACAAAGATAAAACAGACAAAAGGCCAATGCATGAATCAAACAAGAGACTGTTAAAGACAATGTAAAGATGTACTTTTATAACATAAGTTTTGGACGAATGGAAAAAACTAAGCAATGACACTGTAAAAGCTGACAGGAAACATTTTCAAAAAGTTGTATAACGTAAAATTAAAAAGACGGGCTCCCCATGAGTCATAAGTAGGTAATTATACACTAGTATTTCCACGCTCTTACACAAGAGGGTTTATCATTCACATACTCCCCGAAATACGGACCTCCAACAAATCGGAGGCATTCATTCTACCATCACTGGTCTAGCTGGGAAAATCTGGAAAATCGTTTCCACCACAGAAAAACCAGTACCTCTACATCCCCACTTGATAACGGATCCCAATATAACAGTTAAACGAAGTACTCCATTTCAAGCAAAAGCTTCTTGGCTTCTAACAAGTTTCTTGATTTTATCTTTCGTCAATTTGAACCTTTTCATCAGCTAAAAAACAATGCAAAAAAAGATTACTTTTAACCTGCTTCACTTATCCCAGATTTCCTCACCGAGTCCAAACCCTTTCCATCTCTAAAACACTTCATGAGTCCCAAACTTGTTTCCTTCAACATAAAACTACTGGATTCTGAATCCACTCTTGATTTGAGTTCTCTCTGGTACAAAAATTTCTTCTCTTGATTGTGAACAGGAAATTCCTCCGCTCCATTACTCTTTGGTGAGACTGTATCACAGCGAGAACAGTCTCGTTCCAAGAACTTTTCACTCCAAAGGGACCCATCACTTCCTGGAGTACAGCGTCGCTGACGACCTTCTCGCCTCAAAGGAGCCTACCTCACCCTGCTTTTCCGTGAAAAGCAAAACTGAAACTGCAAGAACCCCACAAAGTGGGCCCCAATGTTATCATATATATATATATATATATATATATATATATATATATATGGTGGGATCAGTTAACAGTGCTGTGCACGTAAAGGGAATGTTAAGAAATGACCTTCGGGTTAGCTTAGTGTAGGAAGTTTACGATGATTTTTATTGCCAGCAACAACGTGACAGATTTAAAGTGACGAAATGAACAGCACACACACACACACATACACACACACGCTTGTCATTCTCGAAGAGACTTGATAAATCCTGAAACGTGTACAGCCGGTTGGGTTTGCCTCCTGCACAGCTGAAGGCTCAGTTATCTCTCATTTCAAATGTTGTCTTGGTCAAGCTAAAGTATCTGATGAAGCACTGAGACCAGGATGTAGCTATTAGCTTTCCTGTCGCTTTATGTAACAGACAGCCGTAACTGAGGCGCCATCCATAACGTGTCTCAAAAGTCCGGGTTTATATGGAGATTTTAGTTTCAGTTCAACACGTCCAAAATGCATGTCATGACCTTTTATACACACAGCTATAACTACGGACTATTTAAGGTACTGCACTTTCTTGTGTGACTCTGCTGCCAGTGAGAGGGAGGGTTCAGGAGGTAGTGTATTGGCCCCTCCCAGTACTCCAGCTAACTCGAGGATTAACCCGTCCTCTACCATTGGAGCACCCCGTTAGGTAGTAGGTTGTTGACAACAGCCGCCCAAGGTGGTACTATCGTCCTGGCTGAGGAGCGTAAAGTGGTACCCGGAACCATCCTACACTCTCCATGTCAGGATTACTGGTCTAACTTCCTGTCTCATCAAAACGGGACAACCGGTCCAGTCCTGCCATCTTCTCCTTACAAGCACCATACACCTACTCATACCCCACTTATTCTCTTCATATAAGTTCTCTTGCCACCTCCTGTCGGCACAATCGTTTTTAAATATAAACATGATAGAGTCCGTCAAATCTATGGCACCAAGTCCCCGGCATTATGAGGTGTTAAGATTCTCCGGGTCCCCCCACCCCTAACCCCCTGATTATTCAGCCAATGCGAGGAATGGCTTACAGAGTAGTAGTACCGGCCCCTCCCACGACCTTTCCCTCTCTGATAGTCCTCTCTCATTTTCTATTCACTTAAACCAACATTAGTGATCTCCTGTAGCTTCTCTTCTGTTGAACACTATCTGTCTAGTACTTCTCTGCGAGACCCAGCTGTCAAATGATCTTCTCACTAGTCCCTTTTCCATATCTAACTATAACCTCCACTCACGATTCCAGTTCCAAGGTGGTGACTGTGCATATTCCAAAATCAACACACCTGTTGCACGCCTCAAGGACCTTGCGACCCGAATCTTTGATGTTAATTGGCTCAAGGTCTGGCTTCCTACTACCACACTTTTCCTGTTTCGCCTACTGCTTTCCTAATTTTACAAATTTCATATATTTTTTCGACTTTCTATACTCTTGCGATGAGACTGATATCCTCTCACATGCAAGCCGAGATCCTCTATTACGGGGATTTCAACGTTCACCATAGGAAATGGTTGAATTCGTCCCATACCGACGGTAGGGGGATTCAGGCCCTCACGTTCTTCAATCTAAATGATCTAGCGCAAATTATCTCCCACCCTAACCATATTCCTGACCGCTGTGACCACTCTCCTAATATTCTGATTTTTTTTTTCTTTTTTTTACTTACAATCCATCCAGCTGTACCCACACAATTTCGCCCCAAGTGGTTCATCTGATCACACTCTCGAAAATGTATCTATTTCAACGGCACCTCCCCTCCAACAGCCCCTTCTAAGTTCATGTAAAGGCACCTCAACATAGCTGACTTACAAAAATTATTTTCTGACTTCCCTGGGTAAATCACTGTTGTTTATGTGGTGATGCTTCTGTCTCCGCTAAATGCAGAGCATAGGTTATTGCTGCGGAAATTGAAGCATTTATCTCCTCTTCCAGCAAGACGATCTCATTTTCCAATCCATGGTTCACTCGTTCCTATTCCGAGGCCATTCAGGCAAGAGACTAGGCATATCAGGCTAGGAAAAACTCTCCTTCCTCTGACTCTCATTCAGCATTTATCACTGCCCGAAATCGATGTAAGTACGTTACTCATGAGGCAAAGCGTTCCTTTATTCAAAGGAAGTGCGATAATCTCTCCTCGACATCCACTGATAGGTCTTTCTGGGCTTTAGCTAAAGGCATCTCCGACAACTTCTAACGCTCTACCTTTCCTCTACATTTCCGTTTTGACAGTACTATAGCTGTCTTTCCAAAGACAAAGCAACTCTCTTTGGTTCCCGTTTCTCCTCTAACTCCACCTTGGATGACTCTAACATTCCCTCACTCCCTGAAGGTCCTCTTACTAATCCTATGCCCCTTCCCATAATCTCTCTTCGGACTGTCCGAAAAGTGTTTCTATCTCTCTAGACATAAGCAAGGCTCACGGTCCTAATGGCATCCATCCCCGTGCGCTGGTACAACCTATCCCTAAAAAGGGTGATCGTTCTAACCTCTCTAACTATCGACCTTTTGCTTTGACATCTACCATTTCCAGTCTTTGAATCTCTCCTCGACTCCCATATCGTTAGACAACTTGAATCACCCGTATGTCTTTCGTAGAGCGAGATCCATTGGTGATATTCTTTCCTATCTTTCTAATGTCTGGTCATAACCCTAAAATATTTTGAGGAGCCATGTGTAGTTGCCCTTGACATATCTAAAGCCTATGACAGCGCATGGCATAGGGGCCTCCTCTCTAAGCTCCCCTCTTTTGGTTTACCTGCCTCATTTTCCTTCACATATCAAGCTTCTTCTCTGGCCCATCTATCTCCGGTTTTTTTTTTTCTTTATGTAAAGGCTCCAGTCACGGACAAAAGTCCACATTAAGGCCGGGCTTCAATTGAAATAGAGAGAGAATTATGAAACGGAAAAGAATAAGACAAGGGTAAGTATTTACGAATTTTTGAGAGAATGACAAACCTGTTTTATGAAATGTGCCAGGTCATAGCAATTGGTAAAGACATGAGAAGTAGAGAGTCCCAGAGCTTCAACGTGTTGGGAAAGAAGCAGTAATCAAAACGGCACACCCTTGAGTTCCTGATGGCCACACAATAATCATGTGACGTAGTAGCTTATCGAATATTGCCTGGTCTAGCTAGTGGTGGGGGCATACAAACAGCCAGCTCTCGGGAGCAAAAACAAAAGTACTACCTACAAAAGAGAGAAAGTGAGCCAACATTGCGGCGTAGGACAAGGTGGGTCAAGTTTGGAAGTTAGCCTGGGACAGTTTATAAGCTGGAGCGCTTTCAACTCGACTATGTCAAATAAGGATGCATAGCTAGAACCACCCCAAATGTGAGAGCAGTACTCCATACAAGGACGAATCAATCCCTTGTATAAACGGAGCAACTGTTCAGAAGGGAAGAAGTTTCAACATCAAAAAGGACACAAAGTTTCTTAGAGGCAGCCTTAGCTATTCCCATATTGTGGGGTTTACAAGAAGGAATGTATGTTATAATAAAACCAAGTATGTTCATTAAGTCAAGAGGTGGAATTACGGAACCGTCAAAGGAGAGACGAGAGTTGTGAGGAGTTTTCGTTGGAAAGATGGGTAGAAATTGGGTCTTGGAAGCATTAAACTTAACTAGATTTTGTGTATCCCACTGAGATATCCTGTCCAGGTCCGAGTTTATTGTGGAAGCAGTGTCAAGGCGAGATGCAGATCGAGTGAGAGAAGAGGGAGCGGAATTGAAGGATATGTATGAATGCAGTGTTGAGTCATCAGCATATGAGTGCTTTGGAATATTTGTGGAAGAGAAAAACCCGTTGAAAAAAGGAGAAAAAAGTGTAGGGGACAGGACAGACCATTGAGGGACACCACTGTTGATGGAGAAAAAGGAGTAGGCTGATCCATCAACAACTTTAGAGGCAGATCGGCCAGAGAGGAAGCTAGATATGAAGGAGCAAAGTGAAGAAGGGAAGCCAAAAGAGAGAAGATTGGAGATGAGACCCCGATGCCACACCCTATCAAAAGCCTTAGATATGTCAAGGGCAAGTACATATGACTTTCCAAAATCTTTCTGGGATGATGACCGGACACTAGTAAGATAGGGAAAAATATCACCAGTGGATCTCGCCTTACGGAAGTCGTACTGGTGATTAGAGAGAAGACTGTGATTTTCGAGGTGTTTCAGGATATGGGAGTTGAGGAGGGATTCAAAGACTTTGGAAATGGTAGGTGTCAAAACAACAGGACGTTAGTTAGAGGGGTCAGAACGGTCACCCTTCTTAAGGATGGGGTGTATCAAAGCAGCAACTAAAATAGAATTAAACTGGATGAAGTCTACCAGTGTCTCATGCCAGGCGTGTTCGTCCATTTCATCAACATTATTATAATGATGTGGAGGTTGGCGGTGGGATTCCACGCCGCTTTGGCCGCCAAAAGGACTCTTGTGTGCTCAGGTATCCTTATGCTGCAGACCACCACAAGTATCTCATGTCATCTGGGCTCGTCAGACATCTTTATTCGTGAGAGAGGAACGTCCCAGCTTAACGAGGTCCACTAGACGCTGAAGGGTGGTACTGAAGGGACGACCCCTGAGCGAGGGTCGTGTATGATTCCCTAGAGGCATGGTTGTGTGTAGGCTGACAGAGGTCGGGGGCGGACGATGATTATGGGTGATGCTGGGCATGTGTTGGGATGTGGCAAGGACAGCTCACCTTAGACACAGGCTACAGACATATCCAAAATCTAGATCTCAGCTTAAACACGGAGTTGCAGAGCTCTGAGAGAAGCTTCAAGTCACCCATATATATATATATATATATATATATATATATATAGATAGATAAGTAGATAGATAGATTTTTTCAATATTATATAGAATGGGATAGAGCCATTAAATTGGTTTAAAATGAAAAGAGAGGAAAGCTTTTCGGAATATTTTCTTTCTCACAATTAATTTCATTACTCCAAGGACGCAAAGCAAGCTTATAATATATAAAGATTGCCTTAATTCTATCCAACTCATGCTTCAAGTCTTGCTTAATGACTGTAATCAAATGATCATTAACCTGCTGCCAATGAAGCCCTCTAACAGACCAAGTATCAATTGTCCATTATCAACATAGAAGTCCTAGGGTAAGGTGAGGTAAGGTAAGACAACAGACAAAGCTGATTCTGGTTTTGCATTGTGCAGTCTCTTCAGTGATATGTTTAATGGCACTTTCTAAGTTCATCTGAAAAAAATTTCCAGGAAGTGTTCATCAGTTTTTGGAAAATAATCTAAGTGTTATTCATTGTTTTGCTCTCCTTTGAAGAAAATTTTTTTTGTATTCAGTAAATATTTTGTCATGAAACAGTAAAAGAAACAGCATAGTAAACTAGATTACAGAAGAATTTGGCATAACACCAAAACTTTGACATGGGAATGAGGAGGTCCATAAGGTTACAAATTGTTTGCTATTGCTTGTATCTATCTATATCTCTGACACCTGTTCCCTTCTGGAACTCCCTCAAGAGGGTGGCCACGGCAATAAAGTCTCCATAACGTGTGAACTCCAGTGCCACTTCTTAGCCTTTCATGCCTCACCCTTAACAGTATAGCTCCTACCTAATATTCCTACTGACTACTTTGATGTAATGCTTTTACCTAATGTTCCTAACTACTACTTCTACTTAATGTTTCTCCTTAATAGTCCTACATAAATGTTCCTACCTAACACTACCATCTATTGTTCCTACCATTTTGCCAAAAGGCAGGGTTAGCACAAAGTGCTCACCACCGGAAAAGCTAGAGTTATGAGGCATGTGTTGTTTGAGTTAAGTGTTGTAAAGCATTATGTGTGACAAAGAGATTGTACGTTTGTAGACAGAATGCCAGCAATCCACATGTAAGTGAAACAGAAAGAAGAGACAGCTACCTGGGTCAGAGGGGTGCATCATGATAACAAATGAAGTGCTGGCTCACCATGCAGCCACCACTAACACAACTGATACCCAGGCAAGTAGTACTGGTAAGATACCTCCCTGGTCATTGGCTGCTTACCAACTACTACCTAACTATAGCTTATAGCTTCTCTAAATTGATACCCTACAAAACATGAAAAACTAAGGTTTAAAAATAACTTACTGTCTACTCCCTTCTTTAATCTCAAACAAACATCTTATTACCTATAACTTCTGATGTATGCTTCATTACCAAGAGAATTCTTCCTTTCCTATAAAGGCCTTCTCTATACACTACATATCTTTTAAATAGTCTGCCTAGCTATCATATGTTATCCATGGCCTGGCCCCACAAACCTTTCCATGGTTTCCCCCCCCCCCCTGATTGCAGCATGTTATCCCCTGTATATTACATCATTCCAATTCATTTTATCCCTTGCACATCTCACATCCTTCTACATGTTCAGGCCCCAATCCTTTAAAGCATCTTGCACTCCATTCTTCGACCTCTGCCTTGGTTTCCTCCACTTCTGACATGTATACCCTCTTAGTTATCCTCTACACAAGTCCAAATCATTTTGGCACATCCTTTTCAGTTCTCTCATACATGCATGCCCCACTTACTATAATACCTCCTTCTTACCTGATAATTTCATATTCAATCAACCCTCCTCACATCACATATTGTACTCAAACACTTCATTTTCATCACATCAACCATCTTCTGTGCATTTATGTCAAAGGTCCATGCCTCATATCTATACTGTACTGATGGGACTACTATAACATCAAACATACCCATCATTGACCATAAAAACACTGACCTCTCTTTACAGTTTACCTGCCACAATACACTGGATGCATTATGAACATGAGATGGAAAATGGTAAAATCATTAAATCTTTCACCAATACAATAAGAATAATTTTTTGAAAGCAGTTTTACTTGCTGTAAACAGACAAAATATGTATTAGTTTTAAACCACAAAACACCTTTAAAGTTACAACAACACTAAATACTAAGGACAAAGTCAATAGTTTGTTTGATAGCAAAAGGTGTACAATCCCAAGCTGTACCTGCTGCTTTTCAGCAAATCAAAAACTAACCCCCATAAGTGTAAGGGCTTCAGCTCGTGCCTCCTCTGTCTGTGGCACATGTAGATTCATCTCATCACCATCAAAATCAGCATTGTATGGTGTACAAACACACTCATTAAACCTGAAAGTTCTCCATGGCAAGACACGCACTCGATGCGACATGATGCTCATCTTATGTAAAGAAGGCTGACGGTTGTAAAGCACAATGTCTCCATCCATTAAATGTCTGGAAGAGAAATAAATTATCATGTCAGCTTTGCTCTGAAATGCAAATTACATTTTAATTTCATCCAGCCCTATTTTCTGAAAACAATGGCTATATGAAAGTTAACAGAAAAACATCCTGGAATGACTAAAATCACACCTTTGTTAGCATGCCAAGTCTACTAGCAAAATACCTTTAACTGTGGGCATAGACAAAGATTTTTTGTTTAAAAAAATATCACATTCTATTTCAGAAAATGCCTAATTCCATTTCAGCTATAATAAGGCATAACATCAAAAACACTCATTATATTAGAGTTGCTTGCAAAACAAAATCAAAACTTCATTTTACAATGCATGGGAATTTCTTATACTTAAAAAGATAACTTACAAATACCAAGAGAACTAGTCCTGTCACCAATGCTGGTAAGGTCATCTAATTCTTTTAACCCTTTCACTGCTACTGCAGGATATATATCTATAAAAAAATTTAAACCACATGACTGCAAAGTTCAAATTCACCCCACAGCTGTCATTCAGGAACATTCCCACAACTACAACCCATGCACCCACGGTAGCATGACTGTGCTACTCCAGGTTTCATTGATCACTTGTTTTGGTTGATTTCGTTTATCAATAGCTGAATCAAACATGTGGGAAAAACATAAAATCAATATAATGACATATATCTGAATGTCTCATGCTGACTTAGATATGCCCATACTCATACCATATCTAAGAGAACACTATTCATTATTTCTAAACTTTAACATTCAAATCATTATTTTTCATGGTCTAATTTGTTTTTCAAGACAATGCCAGATATATAAATAAAACTTCTCTCAATGATGAAAGCATAATACAAAAGGCCATTTAAAGTGTATGACTGATCAGTGGATAACAATATTTTCATAATCTAAATCATTATATTTCATTCTCTAATATGGTTTTTAAGGACTATTAGCACCAGAATTTGAAAATAATACTTCTTTCAATGTTGAAAATCTGATATAAAAGGTTATTTTACCTATCTCTTAAGCTATGATGGGCACAACTCCACAATTCTTAATTTAATTCCTTCATTTCACATTAGCATAATCACATTCCATATATTTTTTTTTTATGATGGTAAAGCATTTAGACCACCTTACCACTTTCATCATAAAATTTTCATATCATAAAGAATATCAAAAGTATCATTTTTGTAATCATAATGAACAGAATACTGTTTATTTTGTGCTTTCTTCTAAAAGTGATCAAACATCCCACCAGCTCCTCCTTTCGGCATATTCACATCCGTTTCCTTTGCATGCCCATCCATCAGTACATAATACAGTAATGTCCATCCACCCAAAACCCCACTGACCTAAGAGCACTTAACATGTATATCCTTTTCAAACAAAGCTTTCTAAATCATCAGTCCATTTTCATATCACAAATCTACAAGCTGTTCAACATTTTCAATTATGATGGGTATCCAGTTTCCCCCAGTAATACCCTCAACTGCCACATCATCCAATCTGGCATTCAAATCTCCCATCACTAATACTTAAACCCATGCATAAAAATTACTGATGTACACAATCAGCTGTTTCTAATACACTCACATCTCTTCTTCATTCCTCTAAGTACCAGGTGCAGAAGCAATGATAATCACCCACCTCTCATATTCCACTTTCATTTTCACCAATATAAGCCTGGAGCTCACTTGCTTGCACTCTTTAACATACTACAACCTTCCTTCAGTAGAAGTGCCACCCTATCCTTTCTCTTGCCCTCACACTAACCACAGACTTTATCCCTCTGACATTCTCAAACAACTCTTACCCCTAACCCTTGAGCTTAATTTCACTCAGAGCCACATAATTTACTGTCCTCCCCCCAAACATACTACTTGTCTCTCCCTTCTTCTCATCTTGGTTACTTCCAGCCACTCCACCCTCAGCCCTTGAGGAGGATGAGCACTCTTCCTTGGTGTCTGTTCACACCTTTAGAAACTGAAGTACAAGGATGAGAAGGTTTCTGCCTACCAACCCCACCCATAATTCACTTTGTATGCCACAGAAAATACAAAGGTAGTATTTCAATTCTTTTTTTTATATCCAGGGATTTCAGTTCTTTATTCTTTTCAACATGCCTTACTGTCTTTGTCTTTAAAGTTTTTTAGCCCTTTACTACTCTCTCTGGAGCTCCTGTGAATTTCTTCCTTTCAAATCTCTCCCTAACATCATATTCTAAGGTAGTGCTATTCTGAAGCTCTTGAAAATCAAAGACACATTATTATCAGGTAGCTATTTAGTCCTCACCTCTCCACAATATCTCCTTGTCTCAGTTCAGTGGCCATTCTTTCTCTGTGAACATATCTCAAGGACTTCTTGATTCCAGGGGTGGACCTTGGCTCAACAAACAGTGCCCCAGGATGAACATCAGGGCCATTCTTCACCAGCTGCCTCATGAGGTTAATGTTGTGTGTTGTAATTTTCTCTGGGTATGTTAGCTGTTTTGCCACTTCTATCGGAACACCAACCTGGGTCAAGAGAATTATGCTAATGTCACAGATCAATAAAAATGTTTTCTATTCTAATGGAAATATAATTTGTCCAATTACACCAGCAATCTCCCACTACTTCAAAAGGGAGGTTCATAAAAATTTGGAAGGATTGAATGAAAAATATGTAGAGTGTTCAGGGCCAGAGCATGTAGGAGGTTGAAAGGCATGCACAGGATAAACTGAACCGGAGTTGACATGCTATTAGTGGAATGAACTAGGGCAGGTTAAGCAGCCGGGAGAAACCATGGAAATATCTGTGAGAAGTGATTTTGGATAGGAGTCTGTGGTTTTGGTGAATTACACATAACAGCAAAGGAATGGATGTGAATAGATGATGCCTTTCTTTGTCTGTTCCTGGTATTACCTTGCTAATACAGAAAATGGCAAACAAGTAGAGAAAAAAATTGTATATATACATGGCATGTGAAGCGTCCAGGGTAAACCATGGAAAGGTCTGTGGGGCCTGACTGTGGATTGGGAGCTATGGTTTCGGTACATTACACATGACAATTAGAAGGCAACTAAACGGGATGGGAGCAGGGAGATTGAAATCCTTTTCCAAAAGAAGGAACTGAGAAGGGATGCCAAGTGAGGATTTTCCCTCTAAGGCTCAGTTATCTGTTCTTGATGCTACCTTGCTGATGCAGTAAATGGTGAATATGTACGAAAAAATATATATATGTTTGCTGGAGCTGCCTCGCTGATGCAGGAGGTGGTGTTTGGGTGTGAGGGAGGAGAAGTAAATGATATAAATAGTCTACTAAACAAAATTCAACCATACAAAGTTAATAGATATGATAAAAATCTTCATCATCATGATATAAATGCCTGCTGAAGGATATTAAACCATAAAAGGAGTACGAACCTGATGAAATCACTCTTAACATGATGCAAGTGGGCTACTGAAGGATACTACTGTACTATATACAACATGTATGCTCCTCCATTAACATGACAATAGTTGCTAGAAGATCTCAAACCATATATGATGCGCAGACCTGATGAAATCACCCTTTCAATATGATATCTAAATGCCACTGAAAGATCTTAAACCATGCAAGGTGCATGGGCCTCATGAAATCTTGCAATTTATGCTTAAGGAGTGAGAAGAAACATCTAACAAAACACTTACATTGGTGAAAATAATCTCTCTTACTGAAAAAATATACTTTGCCATTCAACAGTATAGGAGGAAACCTTGGTAAAACTTTTCTCACCTCATTAATTCTTAAATTAGGATCTGGCGATATCACAGTTCGACTGGAGAAATCTACTCTTTTTCCAGAAAGATTTCCTCTAAAACGACCTTGTTTACCCTTCAACCTTTGGACAAAGCCTCTGGTAGACTTTCTTGCCTGTAAAAAAAGAATGGAAACTTTTAAAATATGCCATATGTTTCTAACAGGACTACGTGCAAATTTGAGATACAAACTGCCTATGACCTGTAAAAAAATAATACACTACAGAAAACCTATAAAAGGGAAATTTAATCAACTGGTGCTCACAGTCATTACTTTTTTATATGAAATGCACATTAAAACTCCAAACAACACAAAACAAAGCTATACTTTGTCTGCTCCTGACACTAACTCGCTATGTGGAAATGGCAAACAAGCATAATAAATATATACATATGTATATGTATGTATTGTGCAATATGTGCATGTATGTATATATGTATGTATGTGAGTGAATGGATCTTTCTTCGTCTGTTTCCTGGCGCTACCTCGTTAATGCGGGAAACTGCGATCAAGTATAATAAAATATAAATACCTTATGTATACATTTGTTTTTCAGAACTGTTCGCTATATTCTGCACTAGTGATGAAGCACCAGGAACAGGTGAAGAAATGGCCTCATTAACTTGGATCCACTCTCTAGCTGTCATGTATAATGCACTGAAAACAGAGCCCCCATCCACTGCCAAGTCCCACAAACCTTTATGTGTTTCCCCAACCTACTTCATGTGTCCTGATTCAGCCCACTGGCAGTTCATTGCCCTGTGCATACCACATCAGTCAAATTCACTCTATCTCATGCATGTTTTACTCCCTCCTGCATGTTTAGGTCCCAGTCCTTCAAAACATATTTCACTCCAGCCTTCCATCTCAAATTCGGTCATCCCTTTCTCCTTTTCATCCCCACTTCTGATACACCTACACTCTCAAGTCAGCCTCTCCTCACATCATCATTTATATCATTTTCACAACTCATTCACATTTCTAGTGTAGTGAGGTAGTGCTAGGCACAAATGTTAACTTGAACGCCCCTCCTATGGGGCAACTTAAGCTCCAAGGCTGCACTCCATATAGGAGTACAGAAATGACATGTATGCAAATTCGTATCTGTAATTATAAGACCAAAATACCTTATAAAACATTCATGACTTAAGTCTTTTCACTGAAAGGACAATATCCCTCCCATGTGACAAATTCAATAGATAAATGAACTTTAGGAAAGATAATACAGTACAGTATAATAACCTTTAAGCTAATAAAAAAATCAGTAGATCTTTCATTAATCTGACTTCTATGCTCATGAAGATGAGCGTTTTTTTACATTTAGATGAATATATGGAAATAACAATCAAATCATACGATTGCTTAATGCGCAAAAGAATATATAAAAGTGTCTACACCAAAACAAAACACAGGGATTATACCTACTATTTTTCCCTTTGCTATATTACATTTTGCACAGTAAATAATTACTTATATCACTAGATAAATTCACTTACCATACTTAAATCATGTGGCACTGAAATTTCTGAATTCATGATGAAGGCTACATGAAGCTGCAGATGCTCCCAAGAATCCTGAATGCTCTGAACCTTTCCTGAGCTCCGCTTGTTGATCAAGTTGTTCAAAAAGATTATCTCAGTTAACATGACAGTGATGTCATCTTCATTTCTGAAAGGTAAATACAGTATGAATCAAGATATATAACAAAGGGACTAAAGCACTCTCTAGTGAGAGCTTAGCAAATAATGCCAAATGCAGAAAGCCTATTACAGTATGATTAGCTGAAAACTTGTAGTTATGTTGAAATTACTGACAAAGATCATTAAATGAGTTGAGCATGGGCAAAATTTTTCCACTGGACCTTTAAGTGATGAATGACAAAATAAACAAAAATGAGTTCAGAGATAATGAGATTATAATGAAAAGGTAGGCAGTAGCTGGTAGTTGGTAGGCAGCCACCATCCAGGGAGGTATATTATTAGTACTACATGCCTGGGTAATGGGAGGGATGATGACAGCTGTATTGAGAGTCAGAACTTTAGTGGCTGTCCAGCTGCACTCCGTGACCTAGGTAGCTGTTTTATCTTTCTGCCTAACCCGCATGTGCACTGCTGGCAGTCTGTCCATCGAATGTACAAAATCTCCTTGTCACACACAACACTTGATAACACTAAACTCACACAACTCATACTTCATGGGCATAGGTCCAAATTGTGGTTGCGGCACTCAGTCCACAATCAACCCAGTTGTTCATCTACCTAAGGTTGATAAAATGGGTACCTGGCTCCTGTATTACTTTCCAAAAGAAAGAACAGATCAAGGAGCCAGGTGAGGATGTTTCCATCTAAGGCTCTGTTATTTGTTCTTGACATTACCTCACTCACACAGGAAGTGGTGAGCATGTAAAAATATATATAAATATAAATCATCCCTGGGGATAGGGAAGAAAGAATACTTCCCACTTATTCCCTGCATGTCACAAAAGGTGACTGAAAGGGGCGGGGGTGGGGAGGCTGGAAATCCTCCCTTTCGGTTTTACATTTAAGAAAAGATGTACCAGAGAAGTGGGCCAAGTGAGGATTTTTCCTCCGAAGCTCAGTCATCTGTCCTTTACTCTGCTTCACTAATGTGGGAAATAGCGAATATGCATGAAAAAAATATTAGAAAGAGAGTGAGAGTTAATGGGATGGCCTTGAATAGGGCCTCAGTTGCCCATGCTGTCTTTGCTAAAAAAAAGAAAAAAAAAAAAAAGCCTGCAGTGAGTGCTACGAGCTAGCCCTGCCTTTTGGCAAAATGGTGAAAGCAATAAACAGAAGTAGGAACACTAAGCAAGAGCATCTGGTAGAAGTAGTAGGCTGGAACATTAGAGAGAATTTGTCGGTATTCAATAAGAACATTAGGTTGTTGACTCTAAAAACAATGCACTGAAGTTGCCCTCTGCCAACGGCCTGTCAAGGTTGAGACAATCAAGGCTAAAAAACGGCACTGGCAATCACCAGCTATGGAGACTCTTCTGCTGTGGCCACCCCCTTGAGAGAGTTTCTGGACACAAGCAAAGCTTATGGCCTTGATGGGATCCATCCCTGTGCACTGAAAGAGTGTGCCTTTGAACTTGCACCTGTGCTTGCTCATTTGTTCTGCTTCTGTTTAAAAACCAAATACATCTGTTTTTGTTAGTATTTCTCACATAAATTCTTCAAACAAACACCTGATCCACACATCCTCTACTACTTCTAAGACCACACTGCTCCTCCCCAATCTGATACTCTGTACATGCCTTCAGCCTCTCAATCAATACCTTTCCAAACAGTTTTCCAGGAATACTCAACAAACTTATACCTCTGTAGTTTGAACACTCACCTTTAACCCCTTTGCCTTTATACAATGGCACTATACATGCATTACGCCAATTCTCTGGCACTTCAAATACATTCAACAATCCTTCAAAATACTCATTCCATCTCCTCCTCACTCCATCACTACCTGCTATCACTTCCCCCCTTGCCC
>JAYMFT010394702.1:0-10017 GCA_038088735.1 Panulirus argus
TATATTACGCACATATATATATATATATATATATATATATATATATATATATATATGATAATTTGACGATCATTCTAGTCCGTGATAATTTCATGAAGTGTAAGTCGCACTTCAATAGAAGTTTAGATGGTTTATTCAAACTTTAAAATACACAACATGTTTCACGGAGACAATCCGCCTCATCAGGTGTAAGCAATTCATAAAGTTTCAAACACTATTACCAAGGCTTGTACATCCAGTTGCCGCCATGACAGAGTAGACACTGTCCTGCCCGGTAAAGGGAAAGCAGGGGGGGGTGCCTTGTGGTCAAGGGGGGGTAGGCTATGCGGGGTTGGTTAGCCTCGGTAGAGAATAGCGTGTTCAACTATTTTTGTTATCATTTGTAGATATCTTTTTCATAATGATTTGGTCGATAATAGGAATTGCTTTAAAATCACCTGGGTACAGTTAATAGTATTAGGAATTAAGATAGATTCATTAACATTACGGGTAGCATGATAAGAAGAGGGGAGCAATGTGACTGGGTTGTTAAGGTCTACAGGGTGATCGTTTACATGAAAGTGTTTAGCGATAGCTTTATTGTGGTTATCCCTGCCTACTGAATGACGGTGCCAATAGTATCTCTCAGTTACTGATTTACCGGTGTGGCCAATGTATACATCTTTCCATGCCTTACATTTGACGGCGTAAACACTCCCAATTTTCTGATAATTTGGCCTAATTTTAATTACGGTCTAACTGATAGTGTTGATGATATATTGGAAGGCAACATTGGAAACATTGTTTCTCATTACCTGTCTTACATTAGCAAAGTTATGAGAATAGGGCAATCTAAATATTATGACTCATCATCCTTTGCTAACTTGTAATTAGATGCATAAGATGTCTTTCTGGCATTCCAGTAAGACTTGTTCCCAAATCACTTGGGATGACATAACCGCCTAAAAGCTCATGAATATAGCTCTCAATGTTGGTAGGCTTCCTGCATATCTTCAAGAACAAGTGATCAGATTTCCTAGTTACCAACACATCAAGAAACGGCAATCTGTTTTCTTTTTCCATTCATTCTTGGCTCTGATGTTGGGGTGAATGTTATTGAATTCATTACAGAAAACATCACAATCTTGTCCCGTCTCTTCCTTGTTTGATCCACACTTCTCTTCACCCAGTATCCCCGACATCAACAGCTTCTCTCATCCACCTTCTAATTCATCCATTTCTTACTTCTTGTGTTTCTGCCTCACACATTTTCTCTTTACTCAGCTCTCACTTGCCGTCTTTAGCCACTATGGTCCTTGTCTTCTTATTCTGGAGAATTACAAACGCCCTTGACAGAAGAGTACCTAAAATATATTACCTTTAAAAGACCGTATCTAAATGAACTGTTTCTTTAATAGTATCCCTTAAAGAACCATCCTGAAAGGAACTGTTCCTTAAAGAAAAGTTGTCTTTCAAAAACTTCACCTTAAAACTTTGTATCTTGAAGAAAAACTCCTTTAGAGAATTACCCTTATAAATACACATTCACACAACCGTCTACCAAGCAATCCCATCCGTATAATGGAGTAACACTTTAAAGAACCAACCCTAAACAAGACCCGACCCTAAAAAAAGACCTGACCCTAGAAAAGACCTGCTCCTAAAGAGACCTATCCTTTTAGAGACCCTACCAAAAACAAGAAATGTTTCAGGGTGCAGATGTGTGTGTACATGTGTTTGTGAGGCTCCGTCGTAAGTCTTCGTGTGACGTCAGCAAGGAAGGTAAACAAGGTGATGGGCCGACGCTGATGACCTCCATCCTACGCCCAGGAAGAAGCCCTGGGGCTGACCTCGATCCTCCCCAGGGAGGATCTTCAGGGAAGAGCAGAACGGCTCTCTGGGGTAACCTTCATGTGTGAGATTATCTGTCAGTTCTCTTGTAGAGATTACTGCTCGTCTTTCCTTTCTCATATTAGTGTGTATCTTTCTGTCTGTCTGTCTTACTGTCTGTCTGTCTTTCGTTCTGTCTGTCTTCCCGTCTGTCTGTCTGTCTCCTAATAACCGTATGATCCAGTAATACGTTATTATTATGGTTCTCGTACTAAGTGTTCCTGTCTTCACAATTTGCTCCGCCTTCCGGTGAAATGCGTTGCCACTGGGATACAGAAACAACGCCTGATGGCGCCTTGTCCCTTCTCGTCTTTCCAACATATTCTGGAGATTCCTTTGCTGCATCAGTTGACGAATGGAAATGTTTGATTGTGTTCAGGAAGAACCTTAGATCTCCACGCTCCCCTCTGCCTCAGGCCTTCTCCCTCACTCCATACCTCTACTTCCAGCTCTCTGTTTGGAAGGTCCACGTTGCTGTTGGCTTAACCTCTCCTTCGTATCCTGTGATTATTGGCGTTCTTCAAGGCTCACTCCTGCCTCCTAATGAAATACTTCCCTCATATATAAATGACTCAAGAATGCCATTCCTCCACTGTTATTCCAGTCTACTTAAACTAGTTCGTCTTTTCTTGTCTGGCCTGCCTCTCGTTTCGTCTGAAATATTTTTCCGGATCATGACAGGATGTACCAGTAGGTCAGACATAACCTGGAAGTATTGTTCACCTCCTCTTAAAACTCTCCAGGACGTTCTCATCTCCGAGTGTTCTATATCTCCATCAGTCACCACAGTAAACGTCTTGGGTAGCAAGCACGGCGTCTAATCTAACATGGGAACCATTCGCTAACACACAGAAGAAAGTCTGCATTTGATAAACTGAGGAATCCCGTTCACAAAGTGTTGTGCTTTCCTTCTGGGGAGAATGTAGTCATACCGAGGAGAGATTCCTCACCACATGAGGACTGTTCTCACATCAGATGAGGTGATGCCTGCATGTTTTCCACGACACAGATGACTCTAAAGCAATCTTACCATCAGCTTTTCTAAACTTCACCCCCGTTTCCATCTGCTCTCTCTCTCTCTCTCTCTCTCTCTCTCCCAGTCATTACAGGGAGTCTGTATCTCGTGGCCTCAGTATCATGGCCCCGCCTCCCGCCCCACACGCCTACCAACCCTCCGGCAACATATCTTGCCTCGCAGTAATGCCCCTCACAACATGGGTCCACTTAACCAAACTGACGGCTGGCTCTGTGTAGCGTATTAATGGTAACGGTCGAGTGTGTGTGTGTGTGTGTGTGTGACCACAGCACCCTCACCGCTGCTCACGCTTCACAATGCACTGCTGAACAGCCAACGTGACGAGGCCAACTGTCACAACCAGAGCGATCTTCCTTTGGAGAAAAACTTCAGCAACGTTCAGCAACGTGCATCACTCATGACTCGGGAAATGTACCATGAATTAAAGCTGACCAAATGCGTCTCTGGTTCACACCAGTTTTATTCGCCTGTTACGTACACTGTCTACTGTATTCTGTTTACTGTCTATTGCCTACTCTCCTTGTAGAGTTTCCTTGAAAAAAAAAATAGGAATTTTTGTATTTTTTTATAGCGGCAGGAAATACAGTAATGTTGTGGCAATAAACCCTTGTTATTGACGACAGCGATCCTGAGGCTGGCGATGACACAGCAGAGGAGACATCACCTAAAACGTCTCTGGATAAAGCTCTCCAAACGTCTCCAGACGCAGCACAACTTCAGGGACGCCAGGTGAGCGAGGTACCAGGTGAATGTTGATGAATAATTATTGAAGTTGTCTGGAAGACCTCGCCTGAGCCAGGGCTCCAGTGGGTGATGTAGGTCCCTCTACCCGAATGTCACTTCCGCAGAAGCCGTCGGCTGCACAAGTAGCCCTTTAGGCTTGATAGCGAGGGTCATGTTCCCATCGACGCGGACAACTGGAAGGCTCATTACCACTGTCGGTGGGAGCCGTGTTGCCGGACATGGTCGCCTCTAGTTGGTTCGTTAGGGGGTGTCGTTGAGGGCCGTGTTCCCTCAGGTGGACACCCCTGAGGGATACGAGACGAGTTAAGAGCTGGCGGCTGACTACGTCAGTCCCAGCATTGGGTCTTTAACCCTAATTATAATCAATTTGGCAGCCACCTATCTCCTAGGAAAGGATGAACAGCAGGGTGAACTCAGCACCGTCTGTCCGTGCCGTGGATCGAACCCTGGCTGGCGGATTTTGATTCAGTAAAGCTAACCACAAGATCACCGTTGTACCTGTAGTACTCGCCTTCGCTCTGCGGCATCGCAGACCTCGATCCTCCATGACACGAGACCCGTCATGCCTGACACACGACCTGGACACTGACGATGACACTGACCAAATGCCCCTCAAGTGCCCTGCATTTACTCTGCCCAAAATGACAGCAAAATCGCTACGCTTCTCGACCGGCGGACGTGGCTGACTTCTTCAACGGTTTATGCGCTTTGTGTAATTTCCTGTTTGGACAGTGCTGGGAGGGAGTTTTGCGCTAGTGGGGCCCCGTCTCCTGAACATTCTCCGCTGTCATACATCTTAAATTCATGCACGCTGTCTGCATTAACCATGTCCTCCAGAACTCCTATACTGTGAAGGTATTTCTTTACATCATTGTTAACAATTGTCTCAGTTTCATGTTATGACCTCTGGTTGCTCCATCTGGATCTACATCCCTTGAAGAACTGCTCACTCCCCACGTCATCGGTCTGTTTTGAAAACTTAGAGGTTGTGATCAGGTCATCCCTCACTCTTCTCTCTTCCAAGGTGGGCAACTTTAAAGCCCCTGGCCTTTCCCTGTAATCTAGCTCTCTTAATTCTGGTACCATCTTTGTTGCCCGACTTGTGGAACCTTCTCTGTTAGCTCTATGAGCTTCTTCATGTGTGGTGACCAAGCCTGAGAAGCATATTCTAGTTTTGGCTTCATGTGGGATACGAACAGCTTTCTAAATATCCTGTGTGTGTGTGTGTGTGTGTATAACCAGGCTTTTTCTACATGGCTGTTCAGCCTGGCTGTGTGCACAGCAGCCGTGGCGGGTGTGAACATAAACCTGCATCTGCGTTTGTGTGTATAATTATGTTTGCTGCACTTGCGGAAGAACTTACAAATTACTGTTTCTTGTAAGTTTGAGGTTATTTGTATTCGTATGACTTCTGCTAAGCTGACGTATGACGTAGGTATGTACGTCATCTCACTGGGGAAAAAGAAGTAACTGCTGCAGATGTCATCAGGGGCCTCGCCCATACGAAGGAGATCCTGTGCTCCTTCAGGAGGTCATTCATCCGGTACACAGGCCCTGCCCACCTGACATCTCAGGAGAATGCTGCCAGACAAGGACATTCTACACCTACACTGAAACAGTACTACTACACTGAGACATTACTGGTACACTGAGACAGCTCCTACACTGAGACAACACGGCTACAGTGAAACAACTCCTACACTGAAACAGTATGGTTACACTGAGACAGCTCCTACACTGATAGAGCACTGCTACACTGAGACAGTACTGCTACAGTTAGACAGTACTGGTACACTGAGACAGTACTGCTACACTTAAACAGTATTGCTACACTGAGACAGTACTGCTACACTGAGACAGCACAGCTACACTGAAACAATACTGTTACACTGAGACAACTCCTACACTAAGACAATACGGTTACACTGAGATAGCTCCTACACTGACACAGTACGGTTACAGTGAGATAGCTCCTACACTGAGACAGCACTGCTACACTAAGACAGTACTGCTACACTTAGACAGTATTGCTACTCTGAGACTGTATACGTACATGTACCGAAGGAGATGCACTCTTTAAACCATCGCTCCTCACTGATGCAGAGAATTGCATCATCGATTCCTTAGAGAAGCTCAGTATAAAGCTGTAGCCTACGGCTGTATGGTTCAGTATAAAGCTGTGGCCTACGACTATATGGCTCCGTATAAAGCTGTAGACTATGGCTATATGGCTCAACAAAGCTGTAGACTATGGCTGTATGGTTCTGTAGAGCCGTAGACTATGGCTGTATGATTCCGTATAAAGCTGTAGAATATGTCTCGGTAAAGCTGTAAACTATCCCCCTGTGCTATACGGGGGTCAACGAATCAATGTCTCATTCCCTATGACGTCCGACCGGTTGTCCATCAGGCTGTACCACAGTGTAGGCTCGTCATGGGGTAAGTCACTAGTGGGTCTGGCGTCCCCACTATGCTCTGGTCATACGCAAGGGTGGTCGGTATACGGAGTGAAACGTAATAATAATGATGCTCCCACGAAACCATCATTGATCAACAAGACTTTGCTGGGCAGTGACCTGTCATGGATAATATGCCGCAGTCAATGATGTCTGATGACACATGGAGAAGGTAATGGGAGAGTTAATGTACCTACCAGTGAGTACCCACGACGAGGTTTTCGCCAGAAGACAGGGCTCACTGCACGTCTTGCTTACCACCCTCATTACGTACGTAATCAACAATCCTAGGTTCATCTGGAACTGTTCTCAACCATATACCAAGTTATCTGTTATATGTGTCAGTACTTGTTCTATACATTTCTTGTGATAGTGCAATGTATAGCCTTTCTTCCATATTTTTCATAGCTTTCGCATATTTTTCTTTCTAATCTCTGTGATATACAGTCAGGCTTCCTGCTGACTCAGTTTCTTCAAGGATGAGATCCTCTTAAAACCAGGAGAATATCCTTTGCAGTCCTCGGTCTGGTGTCATGCACAGACAATCATGTTATCTTTCTCTTATTTCTACTTTGCTGAAGAATTCCTTCAGTTTCGGTCCTTCGTATTAGTCTTTGTCTCCTATTCTCTCGGTTCCACTTGTTAACTGTTACCGAATTTCCTCTAACTTTTTGTTTCCACATGTCTGGTTGCAGACCACAGACCAGAGCAGAGTTCCATTTTGGTCACGTTTACATTGGATTTTTTTTTTATCATTAGCTTTTAGTTGTCTTTTTCAGAAATTTCTCATAATCATACCGCTCATTCCCGGGCCTGATAGCGGTACCTTATGAATGTCTTCCTTGAAGGCACGTTTCTCCTTCAGGAGTCCTGGATCTTCCACGTTTGCCTCACCTTCTGTATCCTCCCCAGCTGGGACACGGCAGGGCGAGGCTGATGAGATGATAATCACTCCATGAATTATTTGCTCAAATGTTTCATGGCTAAATATCCATCAGGTTTTCTTCTTCCCATTTACAAAGTATTGTCAGGTCATTTGCATTCGTCTCGTGATGTTGTCATATTCCTCCCTCTCCGGTCATCAGCAAAACATCTCACGATGCTCTAACTTCTCTTCAGTACTATATCATTATCACAAACATTGTTGGCACCAATACTGTTGCTTGTTGTGCCCCCGAGAGAACATCCTTGTCGTCAAACATTGTTGCGTTTACCGTCACTTTAGATTTTCTGATAGGTAAAAATCTTTGATCCATTTTCCAGTTAAACGTACCATTTACATTTTGGTTCACTGGTTCATCTAACAGAACTCTGTAGTTTGTTTAGTCAAACGCTTCACCGAAGTCAAGGCATACAACGTTGATTCTCCTTCCTTGTACTTGCAACAGAGATTCATATGCTACTGTACTGAACTGAGTCGAGTGTGTGTGCTTCTACTGGCCGTAATCCCTTGTTCTCCTTCCAATACTTGGTCTCTTTTTACCACTCTTTCCTACGCTTTGATTACACGTGACGTCAGGCTAACTGGTCCATATTGCTTTGGTATTAGTACAGACCCTTCATTATAGCTATGTAGTATCTGCTCGGTGCAGGTGGGAGATCTACAGTCGCGGGGCACATTTCCTAAACTTCCTCTGCTGTCATGCGACTGCTCTTTGCCTTCTGCATTTACACTACAAGTTTCTTGCATATTTTCATGTCTTGTCCTCTGGCTGTTCTGTCTTTCCATCTTTCGAGAAAGTGTTTACCAATCTGGTTTAAATACTTTAGGGTTTTGATCTAGACTACCTTACTCTTCTCTCTTCCGTGATTGACAAATTCAACACCTCGAGCCTCTCTCTCACTGTGGTTCATATTTCTTCATTCTGGTATCACATTAGGGTGATAAAACCCACCGCACATGTGAAACAGCTGCTCACAAGATAGATTATCAAGACACCTGTACAACACTCCTAGTTAATCAGCTGTTCAACTTCCTGTTTTTAACTCCCATTTTAAAAGACTTTGATTACATGTGATATTACGTTTAATGGGCTGTGTTGTCTTGCCACACTCCGCTTGTATTAATGATACATAAGATATTTTATGGATTTCTCTTATGCTACTTGCATATAGGTGTTGTCCCAGCAGTAATACCAACGATGTCATTACTTCCAACTTTAACTTTTTTTCAGAAACATAGCTGAAACTCAATCAAATCTTGATGCTGGTTTTCTCAGAGTTGACCTGTTGCTTTCCTTATGTCGTTTTCTATTACTTCATCAATCATCATATCATGGATTTCACATTATAGTGACGGGATAACTTGTCATCCATCTCTGATTAAATACATTGTACCAAGCACTGAATGATTCTGATCAATTACCTGAATTTCCTCTAAAAAGCTTGATCTAAGAATATTTGTTTTTTGCTTTGATGAAAAATAAGAATCATATTTTTGGAACCTGCCATGCCACATATCTATTACTTTCTTTTTAAGTAGTTTCTGATCTCATGAGACTCTGTTATCGTCTTATCATAAATTCTCTTCCTTCTTGAGGCTCTTTTACACTTTCCTTATACACTGCTGTTTCTCTTCATCTTCTCTTCATCCCATTTCTTTTTCGCTCTTAGTATCTTCCTCAGTAATCTATTTTCCTTCTCAATTGGCGGTAAACCTTCAGATGTTTCTGTATTTCCCACTAAGAAAATCATTGTATGTATATTCATGGCACTAACTTTCAGAATATCATTCGAACTTGTATTTGTCATTTGTCTATGAATATCATTTCACTTTACCTTTCCCAACACAACTTCGGGTCGTTCAGTCTGCTATGGTCTGCCATTACTCTACCATCGTTACCTTGGATCATCGCCTTATAACAGGTTGTCACATCCACACGGCTTATGACGGGATGTTCTTGTCTCTCGATACAACCATGTCGGTTACGGGGGATGCCAACCGCAATGCTTCTCTTTTGTTCCGCGTGTGTGGTTGGTTCTGACCATCCTGAGTGTGTCTCAGTCTACAGAAAGAGAGGGAGGGAGAGGGAGAGAGAGAGAGAGAGAGAGTTGTATCGACTATGTTAGACACATACGTCATATCACCTTTAACACTGAATGTCTTTAACATTTCATATTGATTTCAGGTCCCAATGTTTACACTAGATGTCTGTGTCTGTTCCAGAGGCTGTTCTGAGCCTGGAAGTGTACAGCTGTGTCTGTTCCAGTGGCTGTTCTGAACCTGGAAGTGTACAGCTGTGTCTGCGCCAGTGTCTGTTCTGAGATTGGAAGTGTACAACTGTGACTGTTCCAGTGGCTGTTCTGAACCTGGATTTGTATAGCTGTGTCTGTTCCATTGGCTGTTCCGTGTGAGTGTGGAACAGGACAACAATGTCAGTTCCAGTGGGCGTTCTGACAGTGAGGGAGTGTTCACGTCGTTGAATGAAGTGAATGATTCCTTCCGCAAGTGAATATGTGCAACCCTTCAGAAACCTGGGGTCATCCGTCCGTGTCCTTTGTTACGAGGAGAGAGAGAGAGAGAGAGAGAGAGAGAGAGAGAGAGAGAGAGAGAGAGAGAGAGCAGGACGTGGAAGGAGCTGGCGAGGGTGTGGTGTTGACTCCATCAGGGCATGAGATAGACGTCAGAGATTATTACTACCATATTCTAGACAATTATGGTGGTGGTGGTAGTAGCACTGGTAGATGTGATGGTGATGGTGATTGTGGTAGGTTAGGTTAGGTTAGGCTGGCTGGGTTCATCTAGTCCTCATAAGTTTAACAGAAATGACGAATTTGTTTTGTGCAGAGTACAAGGTGTGTGTGTGAGAGATGTTCATCATGCCCTGTGGCGCGTCAGCGGCGGCTCCTTCTGGTCAGCGGGAGGCCTTTGCCCTCTGGCGTCGGCCTCTGCACTCTCCAAGTGCCAGTACA
>JAYMFT010394713.1:0-19411 GCA_038088735.1 Panulirus argus
TATATATTATCCCTGGGGATAGGGGAGAAAGAATACTTCCCACATATTCCCTGCGTGTCGTAAAAGGCGACTAAAAGAGAAGGGAGCGGGGGGCTGGAAATCCTCCCCTCCAGTCTTTGCTTTTCCTGAAAAGGAACAGAGAAGGGGCCAAGTAAGGATTTTCCCTCTAAGGCTTGGTCGTCTGTTCTTAATGCCACCTCACTAACACAGGAAAAGGCGAATCTGTATGAAAAAAAAAAAAAAAGAAAGAAAGAAAGAAAGAAAAAAAAATATATATATACACATATATAAATATATATATCCCTAGCCGGAGCTAAGTTCTGGTGTAATTATAGAAACAATAGGTAAATAAAAACTAGAAAATTAAGTAATTGATTGTGAATATTATAGTTTGTTTTGGTGAGAAGTTTTTTGGTCATTTCAATTTTGGTAGAAAGTTGAGTTATTCCTGAGGTTGAAGGTTGTTTACTAATTTTATCGTATTTTGTAGGTTGAGGTACAGACGCTCATCAGCACTCTTCCAATGGACAGTTGGACCTTTCTTGTGCTTCTTAACTGGTCAGCAGTTACAGCATTCCCTGTTTATGCTAAGAATGATGTTTCCCTTCTGACGTTTGGAGGACTCTTCCCAGAGCCCTGTCATTGCCACAGTTCAGTTATCATCTTCTGTATGAGTCAAGACATCTTCAGTTTAAATCGTTTCCTGCCAGTTACATTGTCTTTAAACTCTTATGATGATACACTACAAGATTGATCATTATCCATTGTCCATGTTTTGTTGTTTATATATGCAACTCTAATGATATCACACACATTCAGTTATGTGTACTTACAAGTACAGCCCTTATATTAAGTTTTATTTGAAGAGTCATATGTAATTGAAATGCATGATCCAGCCGGTATGGCTGGGGTCCTTTAGAATTCAGGTTGCACATACAGGAGTATGTGGGCATACCTGTTAAACTAGGGGTAGGTTTTATATTTGGTTTTTGCATAGCTATGAGCTTTGGTCAAGTTGAAGCTAGTTATGCATGTTCTACAAGAACTTCATAGAAACTTTTGAAACAGTTTGAGTCTTACATCCTTGAAGATTTAATAGAATTAAAAAATATGTTTAGGAGAAGTATAGTACTGCCTTGGCACACTTCAAGATTTCAAAAGCAGAGTAAAAGCATATTTTTAATGGTTATTGCATCAATACCTTGAAATGGGTTGAAGTCAAGCAATCCAAAAATAAACATTGCAAGGTTTTTGTTAGTGCAGTGTGCATATCCAATGATCTGCAGAACACTGTGTTGTCAGCAGAGTTCAGTAATGTCTTTAGGGTTTCCTCACAAATATTTTACATAATCAGTATTGTGGTTTACTTCCATATAAAATGTAATATTAACTACAGAAGCTGGCATGTACCAGAGTAACACAAACAGCAGTGCTTATATTGTGGCTGATTGTACTTTCCTTATTTAGATCTTTGATGGATACAACAGAGTGGGTAGAGTGATAGAAACCACATCCCAGTTGTAAACCTGAAGCTCTGAATTTGTATCATTAAGAATGTTTAATCAATCAGTGAGGGTGGCTTATATAGTTTATTAGATTATGAAATAAAACTTTATGAAACCTGATCTTGACCAAGACTTATTATTTTATAAGAAAGACAGAGTAATTAAGATGTTATCTGTAAGTTAAGAAAAGGTAATGGCAAATGAAACTTAATTGTAGCAGAGTGTGGTGTAGATACATAAAAGCAGAATAAAATGTGATTTGTTTTTCTTATTAAAATGTGGCATTTCTAATTATATTGAATAAAGTAACAAATTCTTCAGAGATTAATGATTTTGGTCATACTGTAGCTATAGGTACTGGGTGTTTATTGTAAAGAATTTTTACGATTATACCCAAAGAGATCAGTTTTGCTAAATGTTATTTCTAAATTTGCTTTGTTATACCTTATTTCTTTTTTCACCTATGTGAGGTAATTTCATGAAGAAATGAAAAATGGCTTCGTTTGCACACATCCACCATTTAGCTGTAATGTGTAATGTGAAATCAGAGCCTAGCACCACTGCCAACCCTCACACACTATTCCATAGTTTACTATGATCACTTCATGTGCTCTAGTTCAGCTCATTGCAGTAAATCACCCCCCTCCCCCTTAACCACATGTATCCCATGCATGTCTTTCACCCTTATGAATATTTTACCTGTGACTCCACAAGGCCTCTTTTACTCCAACCCCTTTTCAGTCTCCCCTTTCCTTTTGCTCCCTGCACACCTAACACAGATCCCTTTAGTCATTTCTTAACTCGTCCTCTCCATGTGCCCGAACCATTTCATTACACCTCAGTTAGCTTTTACAAATAAGCCTGCTGTTACTACCTTACCTCTCTCGCATTGTCATTCATCATATGATCAACCTCCTTAATAACGTATCATGCCTAGGCATATAATTTCCAAACGTGTCCATCCTCTCCTTTTTTTTGTGTTCAAGGCCTAAGACTGCCATCATTACAACAGTTTTGGGAATACAGTACCTTTACAGACTTCAATATTTCCTTCCACATGCATTGTAATGCACCCAAGACCTTAACAACCCCATCTTCCACCTTTGACTCGCTTCAATCCCTATGTTTCATCCACAACCACGTCCATTTTCAAGTAACTAAAACTCTTAGAACTTGCTCTGGGTCCTCCCTATTCAGTCTTCCACTTAAACCATTCTGCAATGCCTCGGTTTCATACTTTTGTGCGCTTTTCTTAAGCAACCTGTTTTTGTTCTGTGTTCTGTATTTTGGTGATTTTGTTTTATGTTTGCATTTGAAGGGGAGGATTACCAGGTAGGAGACCGATTTTGAGATTGTGTGTGAAGGAGAAAATTGAGAGTGAATGGGAACAAATTAAGGCAATGAGGTGTAGCAGGATGGTTCAAGAGTATGTCTGACTGGGAAGGAATTGAAGGAAGTGAAGTTCTTTGGGTATCTGGGATTGGATATGGCATCTGGTGGAACTGTGGTGGGCTGAAATGAGTCATATGGTGGAAGAAGGGACAGAGGTCCTGGTAGCATTGTGGAGTATCTTTCAGGGCAAAGATAGGTATGTCTGAAGCTATTGTAGTCATGACAGTGTTGTATGGATGTGACTCTTAGGCCATGAATGTGAAAGAACAGATGAGGGTAGAAGTGTTGGAAATGAGGATAATACTTGGTGTGAAAGAAGTTGAATATATAAGGAATGACAATACAAGAGAGTTTTAGTAGTAAGTGTAGTATGAATGAGGAAGGTGACCAGGGAGTACTGGAATGATGTGGGCATGGAGTGGATGAGCAAAGAAAGGTTGACCAAAAAGATCTGCATCTCAGAAGTGGAGGGAGAGGGGTAGGCCAAGGAGAAAGAATGATAAGGAGTCTGTAAGTTACCAGGACGAGGACATTCAAGAGAGTGAGTTGCATGTATAGGACAAAATACGTTAGATCAGTGTGTTATACGAGGGGTGAATAAGGTCATATGGAGCAGCCAAAGTAAATTTTGGATGATGTGCTAGAGAATGGATGTGGATGTGTATAAATTAAGGTTGTTGTCCAACTTTTCATGATGCTACCTCACCAAGGGAGAAGCAGTTGTGTAGAAATTTACATAGATAATGAGATTTATACAACAGAAGCTCACCTTAGTTACATAATTAATAGTTATCATTACATCCAGTCTTATTGAATTTTAGTGATGAACTCTGTCTTTTAGGTAGTTTTTGTACCCACTGTAGGCAAAGGTAGAAGACCATTACTTAACATACAGTGAATTATTTTAAAGATCATTATCTACCCTTTGGTTAGGCATGATTATAAAATATTTTGACATGACTGACATTCAGAATTGTATCAGTTAGATTCAGCTAGAAGTTTGACATGTACATTGTTTTCATTGATTGATCTTTAAGGCACCTGTTGATATCTTGAGGAAAAGTAACTAATAGTCTTTAATGTTATCTTTATTATATTTTTCCTCTGTAGTAAAATTTGATACAAAAAGGTTACCTAGTCATAAGGAAACTCAGTGCCTTATTATAGTCAGTTCATAACAAGAATATGAACTGACTTTATTTGCTGTAGCATTTTTAGGAGAATCACACCTTTTTTTAGCAATAATAGAGAAATGTAACCATTCATTAGATGTTAAGAAAATAGTCTAAAAGGTTAAAATTGTAACATATCTTGCTGTAGATACTGACACAGTTTTCTGAGATTTATACAGCTGTGGAAGTAAGTGTGCTTTATGTAAGCTAAGAACTTATGGTGTACTTGATGTATTTTTATGAGAATGAAAGACTTCGATGCCACAATGCCATATCCTCATGGTTTTTAAAGTAATCAGGTTACAATATAAGGGTTGACATATATGTTTTAGGAGTGATTGTAGATATTTGGCAGGAAGGAGTGCAATTTCATGAATGAGTAGGGCTCATATTTATTCCCACGTATATATGAATATTTTGTAGGCAGGGGAAAGGTTCAGTTGCTGTCATGCATAGCATGACAGCAACTGAACCTTTCTCAGTTATTTTTCTAAGTTTATTATTTATGTTGTTAGTACTTTATGCTCTCATATATGAGTACCCTAATTCATTCTCATACTTAGGAAGAGTAGGTAGAGCATTAGTTTTTTTGGTTGATTTTTATTGTTGATATTATCATGTAAAAATTTCAACCAATATCTCTTTCTACAGTATCACTTTAGTCACCTGGTAACTTTACAATAAGATGTTAAGAACATGAAAAATGAATTTCACATTGCATGATGATAGAACTGAATTTAGAGATATGTTTTAATCACCATTGTACTTTTTGATGGTGACTGCCAGGAAAAGGTCTCCATCATGCAGTGGATAATTGTACACAGTAATGATTTAGGAACTTGGTTTGGTCCAATGTGCTTTTCAGAGATGCATGAGAAAAGTTACGTTAAGGGCATGCCTCCTAGCAGATGTTTCTGAAATTCTCAGTTAGAACCTGTCTCTACTCCCATTCCAATCCAGACAAAACTTTATTTTTCTACTCATCTTTTTAGGCCTGCTTTTCTTAATCTCTCAGTTATAGTTATCTGAGATTGAATGAGTGTGGTATGTATTTATGAATGTAGACATATGTATAATGGTGTATATGTATGCATGTGTGCTACCAGGCTACCCATACAAGAGGTTACACTGAGAGTGAAAAGTCAGTTTTATTGAGACTTTATCACTGGGAGTACAGTGTCATCAAAGAACTTCTCTCCAAAGGAGTCAGCTTTTCACTGCTTCTGGAAAGAAGTGCAGCCATGGGCTGCCCAGGCCTTTAGAAAGAGGTCATGGTTAGCACCAGTACTCTCTCATAGAAATTAGTCCAGGGATGATTATAAATTAATATGAATGCATGCGTGTCACTGGACTCCATCTGCTCGAGGTAAAAAATGACCTTTGGAGGGGCTATATCACCATTGGTTGGCAAATAGATTGCAGTCTCATCAAAGAATTTGCAACTTATAATAATGTAGCCTTAGGCTGTAGGAGCCCCTTGAAAAGGGGTCCTGGGTAACACTAGTACCAATTATAAACGAGAATATGCGTGTGTGTGTGTTTTTTTGTGCTTTTGTATGTATCCATTTTCTTTCTGTCAGTGTCTAGTCTAACTGATTGTTTCATTGATTTTCTATGCCCTGTTTTCTTAATCTGTCTGTATGTGTTTCTTAAATTGTTTAATTGTATATATGATGTCAAACATTTCCTTTGATAAAGGTTATTATTGCACTTGTAGTTTGATACATCCATTTATTGAAATATGTTGTGATTAGGTAGATAGTCTGTACATGAAGTTACTGAAGATATTATACCAGTTCCTTGAATATTGTGTTCAATTGACTTCTTGGAGCAAATAGTGAATCCCTTCTTAAATTTCTGTGTATACAGTCATTGTGTAGGTTTTTATGGAAATGGAATTTCTCTTTGTATCCACATTGTGATTTTTCATTTGAAACAGAATGATGTCCCTTGAATTTGTTTTGAACATTTTAAGACATTATTCATCCTTTGGAAGTTTTTCTTTGTTCATTCCTTTCACCTATTCTTTGGTTTCTCTTTTAGGTATGGTTGCTTCTGGACTTCATTTTTGTCAGTCTCCTTACGAACAGTATATTTTTTTAATGCTCGTATCACACTACATTGTCTTCTAATTTTATCACCTCTTCCATTCCAAGTTCCTCATCTTTCATGTTAAATTCAGCATTATAGTTATTCATATTTTTGTTAAGGCCTCATGAAAACTCACACTGGGTTTTATATCAAATTTTACATCAGATTCTCATGACTTGGTTGTTTTGATGTAGATCTGAATATTTATTTCCTCTCACTGTTTGCATGTACAAAGAAATATTGGTAGCCTGCAGGCTGAGGTTGGGTAATCCCAGTTCTCCAGAATAAATAATGATATATTTCTCTGTAAATCAGTATTATCTTATATGATGGAGATAGATTCCTGATCTTGTTTGGTTTTCACATCAAGACTTGGAAATTGTAATTCAAAGTAGCATTACAGGCCTCTTTCTGAATATTCATGTATATTATTAACCCTCCATACAGTGCCCCAGTATTTAAAGGTTATTCTGTGTGAATGACATTCATGTTTCTTCTTAATTATAGTCCATAGATTGATTGTAAATACAAAAAGGTGCTGGACTACATTACTCTGAATGTGTTTCCTCTATATTTAGGCAATTTATTTACATTACTCTGAATGTGTTTCCTCTATATTTAGGCAATTTATTTACATTGGCAACAAGACATTAAATGATTGGAACTTGAGAAGTAGGCTGGAATCCTAAAAAAAAAAAAAAAAAAAAATGGTAAGTATTTAGGACGATGGGTTGATATTTTGATGTTGAGAACTTTAATCCTGCTGTATATGCAGAGGACATTGATGTCACAAACTATGGTTATTTCATTTTAACTTTGTTGATATCACCATAATCTAAATATTATTCTCATTTTTTAACATTTCCTTGTATATGATGTTAATGCTTTGGATCTGCATGTGAATGATACCTATTATTCTGCATAATCTAGAAAAATGTATCCATTGGAATTCTTTCCATTATGATTACTTGATTCCCGACTGAATGGTGTGAATCAAGTACATTCGAAATCTTTTAAGTTGTAGATTTTAAAGAAGAAACTAGCTAATTAAATCTCACTGTAACTTAGAAATCTTCCAATACCTAGATTGACACATTTAAACTCATTTTCACTTCACAAGTTAAAAGAAAATTTCATTCATTGTGTAAGATCAAGTCATTAAGGTAATTCCCTCAAAGATATGAAAAATGCAGGCTAGAACAACTTACAAAACATGAAATTCCTGTACACTTCCCAAATCACAGTAATCACTTAACTACATTACATTGATCACATAATGTCATGTTATGACCTCATCATTTACCCACTGCAATCACACCCTAGGTAGACAGTCATGTGATAACGCCATAAGATATTTAATGCAGTATGTAGCTCAAGGTTTAAAAACCTCAAATATGCCTTGTGGTATTTAATCTTTGATGTTAAATGTAACCCTCTGTAATTTCATATGACATTCATAGCTATATATTTTGCATAGGGTAATGTTATTTGTTGAATTATGATGATACATAAGTGTGTATTGTATAAGGAACAGATATTTTGCGTTGAGGTAGTGTAAAAATGTCCTCTGACTGTATCTTGAGTCCATGACCTAATTCTTAGTATTTTTTTATGTCGACTTGTGTATAGAGCAAGTATATTGGGGGTAATTTTTTATTCCCTTTCTGTCATTATTTTCCAACTTCGCATAGAAAAAATTCCAGAAAGCCCAAGAATTTATATTTAAGGTATGGTTATAGAAAAACGTAGTTAAGTGTAGTATATTCGTGGGTTATTTTTTGTTTTAAGGTATTGCCGTAGCGTGACCATTTCTGTTGCTTGGCGATGTAGATAAACAAAGTAGAATGGCTTGGGTAACACGCCATAGTAAAAGTTTTCAAGACTATATCCTCCGAATATGTGTGCTATGACCTGACTGTATGTGTAGAATAACATATGTGAATTACGGTTATGTGAAAAAAAAAAGTTTTACCCTGAACGATATGTGTGCAAATATGACCATGCAAGGTTTCATTAGACTACGTATGTTTTCGTATTGGTTCAGGGTAGAATTGCATGCGGCCTGTGTCCCACAGGTGAACGATAGTAATTGGAAATAATGGGTCAGTGGTGTTGTTTACATGCGTTGCTACGTCACGTCGTAACGACCATACGACAGGCTGCCAGAGGTACAACATTTATTACTAAATTACATTATCATCAAATTACCTTGTTATTGAGATAAAAAAACTGATAGATGGTAATTAAGCTTATTACTTTAGGTAACTACCAAGACCTGTTTATATGTTTAAAAGGGTAGAATAATCTTGAATTAAATGGTAGTTGCTTAATTACGTAAATGGCATCGTAAACCGGCTCTTCACTCGACCCATGCTGGTCGAGTAAGTAGACCAAGTTGTAGCGGGGCTGCTCTAAGCTGTGAAATCTCATATTTCCGTCGGTTTTAGTGCCTAGAATGGGAATAGTTTCGACTTGACAGTTCCTTGAGTTACAGGACAACCGGCTGAAGAGTTTTAAGAGAGCGGGAAGGAGAGAATACCTATTTTTAATTGGGAATTACTCTTTAGACTCGGATTTGTAAAGCAAAGGTGAGGCACCATGATTTTTATGTATGCAAATTGTGTTGAGTTTTTTGGCAACAATTTTATTATGTGATAATGAAATGCATGGCTAACGTAGAGTAATTGTTGTCTCTCTCTCTCTCTCTCTCTCTCTCTCTCTCTCTCTATATATATATATATATATATATATATATATATATATGTGTGTGTGTGTGTGTGTGTATGAGAGAGAGAGGTGTGGTTCAGACCTAAAGAGATTGTGCTGAAATGTGTATATATGGAAAGAGCAAAGAGATTTATATAGTATACATTGGGAGGCATACATGTAGTGGACTAATTGTTATGGCTTCGTAATCAAAGAGTCCAAATTGGGTAATTACACAAGTCCTTTAGAGTTGAATGGGTCTATAGATCTATCGTAATTGTCTCCCTGGTAATTTATATATGTATATACCGGTCATTTCCCGTTAATTGCAGTGTTGCTATGAGTTATTTATCTCATTTAACATTCATAACTACTTCCGGAATTGCACCATAGATTGGTTATCTGGGCTTACGTCAAATGCAAGGGTCATTAAGGCCGATAATTATCAAGATAATAAGAAAATACTTGAATCTTCTCCCTCAATTTCCGGATTAAAATGACTTAAATATATATATATTTACTCGCCGGTGTTACAGGCAAATGTACCAAAATTACATTCGTTTTGTACACAATTGTGTGATGGCCTAACCTAATTAGCTCGTAATTTAACTGCCTGGTGTAGACTGTATTAGTAATGCAGTTGATCTATTTATTTTTTTCCCTCATCTGCCTGTTGTATCATTAACTGTGATAATGTATAATCATGTAGAATGATGTATCTATATTTGATTAAGGTGTTTGAAGTGATTTAAACTCTAATTAAGGCTTCACTGTGTATTTCAGGAGAGACAGAGATACAAAATTATGCAAGAGGTTCTGATTTATTCACTGTATATCTAAATTTATATTGGTAGAGAATTGTCTCCATTAATATCAGGCAAATCGATCAAACATCGTGAACTAGGATTTAACTATTAGTATTCCTCTTTCCCCGTAACAACTAATTTATCGAAATTGATATAGAAGTTAACTGAAAGTACTTAGGGTCTATTAGAGGAATATAGAAGTTGGTTACGTAATTTGCGTCTAATATGGAGTAATATATTTTTCAGGTTCAGCATTTCTTGGATGGAGCGTGCGGGAGATGATGCCATCGCTGCTGGACCAATAGCACTCCAGCATGCGGATGTGAGCCGTGGCGTCATCCCCACTGGTCCAATAGAAGTCCAGCATGCAAAGGTGAGTCATGACGTCACCGTTTACCGGTCCAATAACAGTCCAACATTCAAAGTTGACCCGTGACGTCTGCTGGTGATGTATTAAGTGTATGTAGGGGTGAGCAACGACGTCATTGCCACTGGTCCAGTCGGTGCCCAGCGTGCGGAGGTGAGCTATTACATCACCGATGCCTGTCCAATGGTAGACTAGCATACAGATGTGAGCCAAGACGTCATCATTGTACATAATAGATAGACGGATGTAATACTGTATTTAGCCTTCTGCCAACATTTTCTTCGGTAATTACAGACATTAGCAGAGTTAACGAGAGTAGAAATGATATGTTTGCTTAAAGAATAGGGCTCTAGGCGTTTAGAATTGTATTAAATAGAAATGTCTTGACTCTAATAGCTTAGATGTTGCCTAGGAGTAGTTTAGATAAGCCATGTATGTTGTACTGGTGTCAGAGAGGAGATTTATTCGGTTAAAATGCCATTTACAGATTTACAAACGCCCCCTCCCCCTACCCCTATCACCCCCCTCCCCATCGCCGATATAGGTCGTGTGTGTGTGTGTGTGTGTGTTTGTGTGTGTGTCTATAGCCTCCCTAAATATCAGGGGGGCGGAGATGCTGGGGGGGGGAAGTGTCATCAATAATACACATCAACCTTTTGCACCAATGTTGAGGCAGCCAAGAGCCAAGGGTGACCTCTCCCCAGACCTCCCCCCCCCCCCCCCCCCCTCTCTCTCTCTCTCTCTCTCCTCCCCCCCTCCCCTCCCCTCCCCTCCCCCACTCTCCCCGGAGACTTCCCCAGCCGATCTCGTGGAGGCCTTTGGCGGAATCGGTGGTGGTGGTAGTACCCCCGATATGCTGACCAAGAGAGCACACCACTATCCTCCGGGGTGATTATATAGAGAGATTTGCGTCTATCCACACGTCTAGTGACTAGATAGATTTGCGTCTATCCCACACACACACACACACACACGGGCGCCTAGTGAGTCTATTGTTCGTTCTATCCACCGCTGTGCCGCTCTGGTGGATTGTGGTGGATATAGTGGAACGGATTGTGGTTGGATTGTGGTGTGGTTAGTAGTGGAGCGAAATGTGGTGCTCAGTCCCGGTGGTGTACAGAGCTCATTGCCTCTGGTGTACAGTGCTCAGTGCCGGTGGTGTACAGTGCTCAACGCTGCTGGTGTACAGTGCTCAGTGCCGCTGGTGTACAGTGCTTAGTCCCGGTGGTGTACAGTTCTCAGTGATGGTGGTGTACAGTGCTCAGTGCCGCTGGTGTACAGTGCTTAGTCCCGGTGGTGTACAGTGCTCATTGCTGGTGGTGCACAGTGCTGAGTGTTGCTGGTTTACAGTGCTCAGTGTCTCTGGTGTACAGTGCTCAGTGCTGGTGGTGTACAGAACTCAGTGTCGGTGATGTACAGTGCTCAGTGCTGCTAATGTACAGTGCTTAGTGTCGGTGGTGTACAGTGCTCAGTGACCTGATCATTACCACATAACCATCTGAAAATGTACATTTATCATCCTAATCTTTTATAAGACATTCAGGCCCTATATACCTCATATCTATGGCCAAATTTAACAATTATATTAATTAGGTAAAAATGGAATATATATGATATGCATATATTAATTTTATCGGGTGTTTGATAAGGCTTTAGAATATATATTTGCTATGCCCACATCCCTTTGGGCATTGTGAGAAACACGACTTATTTGTTAATTTATTAATAGTTTTTAATTTATGAATCGGATGATTAGTATTTCTTAAGATATATGGAAGTTTAATCATAAATGTTCTAAAGAAATATGACTTCATAGATTATAAACATATCAAAATTTTTATATTTACAACGTAAATCTTTTTTAGTATATATTTATGAGAGAAAAATCATATTAAAAAGTTTCCTTGATTTTTAAAGTAAGGGTGCGTTCGCAACAGATGATTATAACGATTAAAAACTGCATCTTTTGTCTGAACTCGAACGCGCTCTTTAAAGATGGCGTCTGTTTTGATTCGTCACAACACTGGCGCGTAAGACGCGGTTATTTGCGTTTATTGTTGCAAAAATGTTCTGTTCATATTATCAATCCGTCTACCATATTCCTTCTCTGATTATTTAAGTCCATATGGGAGTCTTAATAGTGGAGAAACGTAATTTCTGTTGAAAAATAATTTTTAAGGCATAGTTGAATGCTGATATTAAGATTATTTCCGGTCATTAGAATAATTAGCCTCGAGGAAGCCTTCATTAAACAGTCCTGAATTTCTCTTAATTATCTCTGATTATTTTAGATATACTGGAAGAACTTAAGCACGACAATACGATCTTTTTAAACACGGCAATTCGACCTTTCCCAACAACGACCATACGACCAATTTAAACGCGTCAATACGACCTTTCCCAGCGCTACAAGGGGACTCGGTCCACGAAGCGTGAGGGTACGACCCCCCGAGTTCATAAATGAACAGAGCGACAGACAGACAGACAGACAGACGTGTCGTAGTGGCTCATCCGTTATCAATAATCTCGAGCATTTAACCCCATTCGTGGGGGTGAAGTGTTACCATAACCCTCAAGCACTTAACCCCCTCGCTTCACTGTTCCCACAACGTCCCCTGTTATATAATATCCTTTATCACCAATTTATCAGAAGTGCTAAATTGACCGTGGTATTTCATGAGACTTTCAGACAATTTGCTCGGGCGAAAGTCTACGCTGCGTACTTGGTGTAGGTCACGTGATGTATCGACTTCCGAAAGTTAGGGGTTGACACACGCGAATGGCAGCGCTGTGGTGGGGACAGTTGCCAGATAGCGTGTTATATCGACTTCACTTTCAGTCCGGAAGAGTTTCTCGTTTTCTCGATGGCTGTTAGTGTTGATTCCCCTCTGAGTTTAAGCATTTCTTCCGATAGCTTGCCTAAATCAACGATTGTATGCAAATATATGTTAATAAAGCTCAATTCTTGTCATATACATGACACTTAGGCATAGAAATAAAGCTGGCAAGTCATCACAATGCATAATTAAGAAAGAATTCAAGTTAATTAGTAAGTTTAGTGTTCCTCTTCCCCAGATATTATCAATAAAAAATATCCAGCAATTTGATTTTAAAAACAAATTTATTTCTTCACAGTCCAATATATTAGTTAATCGTCTGATTTTATGAATTCTGACCTTACATGCCCCTCATATTGCATGTAGCGCAGTTAGTGCTATGGCTATCGATTGTGGAGGAGGGGGGAGTCTGTGGCCGGGTGGCGCTTGATAGATAGATAGATAAATAGATAGATAAGGTGGTGAATGGATAGATAGATAGTTATAGATAAGGTGGTGAATAGATAGATAGATATGTATAGATAAGGTGGTGAATAGATAGATAGATAGGTATACAGATGGATACGTAGATAGATAGACCCACAGGTAGATAGATGGAAGATGTATAGCTAAGTAGATAGACAGGGAGGTCGATAGATGGATATGCAGGCCTACAGATCGATAAATGGAGACAGACAGACAGACAGACACACACACACACACACACAGCTGAACATAGATATTAATCACAACATTATTCGTGAGGGGATTTCAGCCATAACATTATTCGTGAATGATTTCAATCACAAACTTTATTCGTGAGTGTATTTTCGTGACGGAATTTGAATCACAACTTATTTTTTCACAGCTTCGAACGCATAATATTCGTGAGCAAAGTTTCCCCTAAATTATTCGAGTATTTTAAACGATTTTTCTATATTTTCAACGAGGCATATTATTAGTTACGTTTGAAACTGAATTATTTTAAGTACTTTTTTAAGTAATTTTATTTTAAATATGAACGCTCAAGATTCCTTAAAAGGTAACGTTTTCTCTTTCAACATACTCATAGAAAACGAACATAGGCCCAGACTTTCCAGGATAGACTTATGTAAATAATGATATAAGGATAAATTAATTTATTTAGGATGATATGATGAGATGAATTATTATTTCATACCTCCTTTATGATAATTAATTTATTAATTTGTCTCTTGCTTTGCAGTTTGGCCAGGCCCAGCTCGGCGGGTCTGCGCGCTGCCCGTAGTGAAGGGAATTTACTCGACGCTGAAATGGTGAGTTGGCTTTGTCCCTTAAAGCCCTTAGAGGAAGGGGGCCCTTTGCCACCTCCTGCCCTTAGTCCTTTCATCCCTGGTTAAAGGCATCTTAATCCCCAGGGCCTTTGTGCCTTATATCCTGGACGTGAGGGCTTCACTAAACGCCCTTAAATGGCCTCACTCCCCCAGCCCCTGAATGGCCTCACTCCAACCCTTAATGGCCTCATCCCAACCCTTAATCCTGGCCTTAGTTCCTAGCTTTATATTCTGATTTTTTTCTCACTCCTTTAGAACCAAGGGCTTCATTAAGCATTTTCCAGCATTAATTGGATTCATAGATATCAATTATCATTACTATTATTATTATTATTAGTAGTAGTAGTATGGTCATTAGTCATATCCATTTATTGTCTCTTTTCTTATAGCCATTTATTTTGGCCATTTAAAATAGATATTTACTCTGGCTTTCTGTCACAGCTATTTTGGTTTATCGTGACCATTTGTTTGGCCCATTATCATGGCCATTTATCTTAACCATTTTATAGCCTTTTATCTGGAACTTTTGTTGTAGTTTTTATATGATTCTATTATTATAGTCTTTTATTTGGGCTTTTTATGTTGGCCTTTTACTTTAGTCTTTTATCAGGGCCTTTTGCCAAAACCTTTTATTTTAGCCTGTTACCAGGGCCTTTTATTTTAGGTGTTTACCAGTGCCTTTGATTGTAGCCTTTTACCTGTGCCTTTAATTGTAACCTTTTCCCTGTGCCTTTTATTGTAGCCGTTTACCAGGGCCTTTTATTGTAGCCTTTTACTAGGACCTTTTATCGTATCCTTTTACCTGTGCCTTTTATTGTAGCCTTTTATCAGGGCCTTTTATTGTAGCCTTTTACCAGGGCCTTTTATCTGGGCCTTTTATTGTAGCCTTTTATCTGGGCCTTTTACCCTGGCCTTTTTCAGTTCGGCGGTGGGATCGAAGGGCTGCGGGGCATGGGCGGGTCGGCCCCCTGGCTGGCGGACAACAGGAGCACCCGACTGAACGCCGCCCAGAACAGATACATCCACACCGTCTCCTCCATCTTCGGTGACGAAGGTGAGTGACGGGAAAGCTCCCGTGTGACGGGAACTCTCTCGAGTGACGGGAAAGCTCTCGAGTGACGGGAAAGCTCTCGAGTGACGGGTGGTGAGGGGGGAGGGGACTTTTTAAATGGCCACTGAGGGATATTATTAAGAACACTGGGGCTATATTATTCGCATGTAAGTAAATAATATAGACGTTTATATATATATATATATATATATATATATATATATATATATATATATATACACACACACAGTCGTGCTTTATGGTGTTTATTCTTCCTGCTGCCAGCAGGCCACAGGGACGCGATCCGCCACCAGAGGGGCAAACAGGCCCTCGCGGACCTCCAGAACCAAGTGCTGGCCCGAGACGAGGCCAAGAGACGGGAGCGGGCCGAGGAGGAGAGGCTGTACGCGGCCATGGCCATCCCGTCCACTTACGACCCGTCCTTCCAAGACCCCGTCAAACGCGATCCAGGTGAGGGGGGTGGGGGTGTTCTGGGGGAGTGGGGGGGGGGTGTTGGCCCGGGGTCGTACCATAGGTCGGGGGTTTAAAAGGGTACCTGGTAGGGGTACTTGGGTACAGGTCTGAGGTGTGCGACAGGTCAGAAACGGTACCTGGGGGCAGGTCTTGGGTGTATGGGTGTACCACAGGTCAGAGACTGTACCTGGGGCAGGTCTTGGGTGTATGGGTGTACCACAGGTCAGAAACAGTACCTGGGGCAGTTCTTGGGTGTATGGGTGTACCACAGGTCAGAAACAGTACCTGTGGCAGGTCTTGGGTGTATGGGTGTACCACAGGTCAGAGACGGTACCTGGGACAGGTCTGATGTGTTACGCAGGTCAGCAACGGTACCTAGGGCAGGTCTGGGGTGTGCCACAGGTCAGAGACGGTACGGGGGTACCTGAAGCGGGTCTGAAGTGTTTCACAGGTCAGAGACGGTATCCGGGTCAGGTCTGAGGTATACCACAGGTCAGAGACGGTACCTGGGGCAGGTCTAAAGCGTACCGCAGGCCAGAGACGGTACTTGGAACATATTATTCTACATATATCGCATCTCACCGCACCTTATCATGTTACGGTACACACATGTACCGTCCATGTGGTGTGGAAACACACGGGTGTCATGCTATACACGTCTTTACGTACAGGGGAGCGTGAGAGACAAGAGGATGCTATACCACAGCAGGACACAGCAGCGGTGGTCAGTGACGTGGGCGGCTACGCTGGGGGCTATGGTGGGGACAACGGTGTTGGAGGAGGGAGCTACGGTGGTGGTGGTGGTGGTGGAGGGAGCTACGGTGGTGGAGAAGGGAGCTATGGTGTTAGAGGAGGGAGCTATGGCGTTGGAGGCGCTTATGACGGCTATGCCGCTGGGTCACACAGCAGTATATACGGAGCCCCGTCCAAGTAAGGAACGAGTTTTGTTTAAGTATTCTTAAGCGATTGAAAGTACCTCAAACTACACTTAAATTTCCCGTGGTGGTTTATAAGTACTGATCTCAGAGCCAGAGATTGTTTAACAGGCTAAGAGATTCACAGGTTGTTTGCAGACGTACACAAACACGCAGACAATACGGTCACGTAAAACACACACACACACACACACACACAGAGTCCCCACAAGAGAAAACATCTTAAATATATTTCCTTTTTGACAGCTACAGCGAGCCAACTATGGGAGGTACGCGTCGTGTGCCCCGTCAACACGTATCTATGGTGAGTCCTTCCCCGTCAACAGCATTCCATATAGTCCAGACAGAACTAGGGGAGGGGAGAGGGGGGGGGTGATTAAACCCCCCCTCCCCCTCTTTGCCCTCCCGTCAAAATCAACCACATCAGCGATTGCTAAATAGGTAGAATCTCATCGTCTGTGTCACACAGTTGATCAGCAGGACTTGCAAGGCTATTCAAACAGCAGGAGACTATTACTGGGTTCCCTACGAGACTATTTGTAGTAGTAGTAGTAGGAATAAGGTACACTCAGCTTAGTGTGGAGAGAATAGGGAACCAGTATGATCGATCGACAACTTAGTGTGGAGAGAATAGGGGAAGTCAGCGTGATCGACCAACCGGTTATCTTTTTCTCTCGATTTCACAGACGTCGGAGGAAAGAGAGGCCATGAACGCCGCGCGTGCGGACCAGCTGCGCGGGGAGCTGCAGTGGCAGGTGCAGATGAAGAGGCAACTGGACGAGGAGAAGAGGAAGAAGGAGGCGCTCGAGGACAAGCTGTTCGAGGAGAACATCAGGAGACAGCAAGAGAAGATGAACCAAGAGTATGAGGCCGAGCTGGAGAAGAAGAGGAAGAAGGAGGAGGAGGTGAGTGGTCGGGCAGACCAGTCTGAGGATGTGGCGGGCCCTCCAGGACCTGTCGGAGCTTTGGGGACCCTCTGTCGCATCCCTGAGGCTGTCTGTCGGACCCCTGAATATGCGTCGAGCTCTTGAGTCCCTGTCGGAGCCTTGGGGACCCTCTGTCGCATCCCTAAGGCCGTCTGTCGGACCCTTGCGCATGTGTCGGAGACTTTGAGGACCTGTTGTGTCCTTCAGGACGTGTATTTCAGTCTCCAGGATCTGTGTCGCGGCCTTGAGGATGTGCTACACCCTGTAGGATCTGTGTCGCAGCTTGTTGAACTCTGTGGATATATTTCAAGTTAGGAAAGTGGATTTCACCTTGTCTAATCTCGGGGTGGGAGAGATCTATATCACAAGGCTGCTATGACTGTACCATGAGGCAAAGAGGATGTAGAGAGGAGATCATTGTTTTACTACACTTATTTTTCAACCTTAGAGCCTAATGATCATTAATGATGATAGCTTTAATTAGGAAGATTATTAGTCAATGTAGTAAAGTGAGTTTTGCAAAGAAGTGGTTATAATTATCAGGGAATCTACATCTCTTGTCGATGTCGAAGAGGTGAATTTAGGAACTCCTCCCTCTCTCTCTCTTTCTCCACAGAGGAACCGACGCCGGGAGGCGCAACTGCGCCAGATGGAGGCGCTGCACAAGCAGGCGGAGGAGGAGAGGAAAAACCAGCTGCAGAGGGTGAGGCAGCTGGGGGACGCGACCGCCTCGACCCCGATGCCAGCGACCGACAGGGGCCCGGACGCGCGAGTGATCCAGCCGGCGAAGACCACCGCCAGCGACCAAGCCAAGCGGTCCGTCTGACGCCTCGTTTCGCCCCCACTGCTCGCGGTGGTCGTTGACGTGGGGACCCCCAAAAGTGTAGTTATGACTCTAACGACCATTTCAAAGTTGCGGGGGATAGAAACCCGCCAGTGTCGAGGAGGCTCTGGTCTCAGGACTCCTCTTGATTGGCTGGGTTTAAGTAGGTCGACCATAGACACTGATAATTATTTTTTTTTATAGTCCCACATCCAACTCAGGTGCTGAATCGGTTCCCAGACTCTGTCTGATTGGCGTTTGATTCGCGTCTGAGGAGAACATGACGACATCCACTACAGTTTCTCATAGACCAGTGCCTTACTTATACTATATGACGGTCTGCCAGGACACTTAGATCTTACTTATACTTACAATCGCACTGTATAAAACTGCATGTGTTCTGCTTGTGTATTTCGAACTTTGATTATAATTACTTTAGTTATTATTAGCAGTAATGGTAGTAGTAATGATTATAATAATCACCCAGTCATTATTAATCGTTGTGGTATTAGTAGTGATGATAAATGATCAAGATAATCACCTAGTCAGTAGTAACAGTGATAGTAGTAATGATTATAATGATCACCCAATTAGTAGTAGTCGTGGTATTAGGAGTAATGATTAATGATTAACGACCCCTTCTCTTCATCAGTGTTGCCACCTCACTGTAACACTCCTCCTCTCACCACTGTTCCCAACTTAGAGTCACACCATACAGTGTTACCACCTGGGAGTAAACACCCCACACACCCTCCTCTCTTTCTCTCTCAACCGTTGCCAACAGTTAACAGTAAGTCCTGCACCCCTGTTCTTCACCCCGTTAACAGAGGACAGAACGCCGGAGATGATGACTTTGGCTTCAACTTGCTAAAATCCGACACTGTGTTTCTGGAAGCCCAGAAACCAAACAAATTCTTCGACAGGTAATTCAACATATGCAAATTAGCTTACATTCTCGAAGCTGAATATATATATATATATATATATATATATATATATATATATATATATATATATATGTGTGTGTGTGTGTG
>JAYMFT010394724.1:0-34705 GCA_038088735.1 Panulirus argus
TGGCATCAGGAGTGGATGGGGGCGAGCAAGTGTGAATATGTACATGTGTATATGTGTATGTGTATGTATGTATATATGTATATGTTGGTATGTATATGTATGGACTCTGCATATATGTGCATGTATGTATATGTGTGTGTATGTGGGAGGATGGGTGAATGAGATGGGCTTGATTAGGGCCTCAGTTGCCCGTGCAAAAAAATGAAGTAAAAAGATATAATTCTTTCTTTTCAATCAGCAAGTGAATGTCGTAGACAGTGTTGCAGAGGATTGTGCTGCAGAATCTCCTCATCAGAGATCAAACTTGAGTAACCCGCTTCGTCATGACTATGGGTCATATATTCCTGGAATCCCTCTAGAAGCGTGAGTTTTTTAAAAAAGTATTAGTAATTTTCTATGCATTAATTACATCAAAATTTGATATGATGTAGGAAGTACATACAGTCTCATTTTTGCATCAGAAATAGGAATTAGGAAATTGTAATGACAAAATCTTGTTGTTTTGAGTGAATTAGAATTTTATTTATTAGGTATATGTATTTATATGTAAGTATATATTGTTTTGTGTCCAGAAACAAGAATGATGGTTTGCCTAAGAATATTCCACTGAAAGAGTATAAATACAAAACAAGTTTGCGTCACATAGCTGCAAAGAATTTCAATCCTAAGAAGGTTGCAACTCATCTTATACAAGAAACAAAGAAATTCAAGTAAGTACTTGAAGTTTTTCCATTTCTTAATTGAATTTTGTTTCATGATAAATTGTTGTTATTATACAGGTCCAGAACCCCTGTTATGGGACTCCTGTTGCTTGAGGTTGCATTCCACTCAGCAGGGACAGGATGGACTTGGTCACCTCATTGCATTTTGATAGGGGTTAGTTGTTCATATCCTAGAATTGGCTGGTTCTCCATACTAACTTTCTTCCTTTTAGCAAGGTTTTCAGGATCATTTGTTGACTTAGACATTCTTTGAGAAGCCTTAAATGTATTTTGCCTAGTTTGCACCTGCTAGAGAACAGAAACTGTACACAGTTGATGAAGAGAAGGGTTTTCTTCCAGGAAAGTAATGAAGGCATACATGGTGTCAGTGTTTGATGATAGAAAAATGGTCATTGCAAAGCATATGCACTAGAAACTTCAGGAACTAAGAAAGAAAATTTGCAACATCTTTTGTATATTATGCCATCACACAAAATAACTGGAGGTAGGTACATCAGCCTTTATATACTAGAGAACACACACACATACAAGTCATGGTGATATTGTCTGAGGAATTTAAACAGCATCAGACTACTGAATCCTTCTAATGCTGTTTGTGATAATTAAAGAGATTAGATACCTAGAGAGTATTGTGGTAAGAGGAGAAAAGCACACTTAAGATTTAACTCTTTAAAGTTCTCATGAAGTTTTCCTTTCCAATCTCCAAAATTAAATTTTTGAACTTATTTATAAAATGTATTTAACCTTAGAGATATATAAATAACAGAGTTCTTTGCTAAATAATGACTGGTGATTTGGAATACCAGGTTGAAAGAGAGGGACATACACAAGTATGTTATGTTGTGGTTAGGATTACATTTTAATGGAAAAGCATTTAAAAGAGAGACTTTTGGATGAAAATGTGCTGAAAGGGTCAGCTGGTGGGATGTCAGATCATTATCTTGTGGAAGCCAGGATGAAGATTTGTAGAGGTTTTCGAAAAAGAGAAAATAATATTGGTGGAAGAGAGTGGTGAGAGTAGGTGAGGTAGCTTGGATAAGAGATTTGTATGAAGAAGTTCCTGGAGAGATTGAGTGTTTAATGCCAAAAGGTGAGAGTGAATGAAGCAGTGGGAGTGGGTGAGGAATGGGAAGTACCTAGGGAAGCAGTTCTAGCATGTGCGAGAGATGCCTGTGGCATGTGGAAGGTGGGAGATGGGCTGATTAGAAAGGGCAGAGAGTGATGGGATAAAGAATTAATGTTGTTAGTGAAAGAGAAAGAGGCACTTGGGTGGTACTTACAAAGATGGAGTGTAAACAATTGGGGGATGTATAAGGGAAAGCAGCTGGAGGTCAAAAGGAAGTGCAGGGGTTGAAAAAGAGGCAAGGTGAGAGTTGGGGTAAGTGAGTGTCAATAAACTTTGAGGAGAATGAGATGATGTTCTGGAAGTAGGTTAATAGTGTTTGAAAAACAAGAGAACAGATAGTAACATCAGTGAAGGGGGCAAAAGGGGTAAGTGGAAGCAGGTTGTGGAGTGAGGAGATGGGGATCAGTATTTTGAAGAACTGTTCAATTTGTGTAATGTTAGGGTGGCAGATGAAGGTTGTTTGGATTGGGATGGTATGTGAAGTGAGAGAGTCATGGAGAGTGGTTTGGTGAAGAGAGAAGAGGTAATGAAAGCCTTATGTCAGATGAAATGTGGCAAGGCAGCTCAAGTGGATGGTATTGCAGTTGAAATTTTAAGAAAGGGGGTAACTGTTTGTGATTGGTTGGTAAGGATTTTCATTTTATGTATGGATCATGGTGAGATGCCTGAGGATTGTTGTAAAGTGCCATTTTGTGAGGCAAAGGGGGTAAAGGTGAGTGTTCAAACTACAGAGGTAAAAGTTTGTTGAGTTTATTTGGTAAGTTATATGGGAGGGTAGTGATTGAAAGGGTTATGACATGTACAGAGCATCAGATTTGAGAGGAGTAGTGAGGCTTCAGAAGTGGTAGAAGATGTGTGGATCAGATGTTTTACTTAAAAAAAAAAAGACATGTTTAAGAAATGCCTATTAAAAAACCGTGTGTAAGAAATACTTAGAGAAAGAGATGTATGTGGCATACATGGCTTTGGAGAAAAGCTTATAATAGGGTTGATGGAAATACCTTGTGGAAGGTCTTAAGAATTTATGGTGTGATAGGAAATTTGCCAGAAGTGAGAAGTTTTTATCAAGAGTGTAAGGCATGTGTATGAGTAGTCAGAGAGGAGAGTGAATGGTTCCAGGCAAAGGTTGGTCTGTAGCAGGGGTGTGTGATGTCACCATGGGTGATTAATTTGTTTATAGAAAGGTTGATGAGGGAAGTAAATGTGAGAGTCTTGGAGAAAGGTGCAACAAGCAGTCTGTAAGGGATGAGAGGGCCTGAGAAGTGAGTCATTTGTTGTTTGCTGATGAAACAGCACTGGTGACAGATTGGAGTGTGAAACTACAGATGTTGGCAGAGTTTGGAAGAGTTTGTGAAAAAAGGAAGATGAGAATAAATGTGAATAAAAGCAAGGTTTTTTGGTTTAGGTGGGTTTAGGGACAGGTTAGTGTGTTTGTGAATAGAGAAAATTTGAGGGAGTTAAGTGTCTTAGATTCCTGGGAGTGGAAATGGCAGCGAATGGAGCCATAGAAGCTGAAGTGTTATGGATTGGGTGAGGAGGGGGGGTTGAAGGTTCTGGCTGTAGTACTGGAGAATGTATGGAAAGAGAAATCATTATCTGGATAGGCAAAAATGATTATACTTGAAATTATAGTAGGCCCAACAATGTAACATGGATGCAAGGCATGGTTCATAGATGAGGCTCTACAGAGGAGGGTGAATGTGTTGGAAATGAAATGTTTGTGGATAGCATGTGGTGTGATGGGGTTTGATTGAATGAGTAATAAAGGGTTAAGAGAGGGGTGTGGTAATAAAAAGTCTGTTGTTGAGAGAGGTGAAGAGGGTGTGCTGAAATGGTTTTGGACATTTGGAAGGCATGAGGGAGGAAAGGTTGACAAAGAGGATGTATGTTTAAGAACTGGAGGGAATAAGGATAATGGGAAGACTAAATTGGAGATGGAAGGATGGAGTGAAAAAGACTTTGAGCAATCAGGGCCAGAACATAAGAAGGGTGAAAGGTTCACATGGGATAGTGCATTGGAATGATGAGTTTTACAGGGGTTGACATGCTGTCAGTGGACTGAACTAGGTTATGTAAAGTGGAGTAGAAAGGTCTGTAGGGCCTGGTTTTGGATAGGAAGCTGTGGTTTCTGTGCATTACACATGACAGCTAGAGAATAAATGTGGGTGAATGCAGCATTTCTTCATGTGTTCCTGGTGCTGCCTCACCAGTGCAGGAAACGATGATCAGGTATAAAAGAAATATTATATATATACCAAAAATTTAATTACTGAATATTATTATTATGCTTTGTCTTCTAATAACTCTTTTCTTTTTATAATCATTGTGATTCATGGTTGTAGGTAGTAGTTCCTAGGCAGCCAACGACTAGGGAGGAACTTTACCAGTACTACCTGCCTTGGTATTGGTAGGGTTAGTGATGGCTTTGTAAAATCAGGGGTTAGTGAGAGGATAAGAGCCAAGGAAGTAGCAGTATTCCTAAAGAAGCTGTAGGAGTGTGTGATAGAGTGTAAGGAAGTGAATTCAAGGTTGATGTGGGTAAAACTGAAAGTGGATGGCGAGAGATGAGTGATCATTGGTGCTTATGTACCTGGGCACGAGAAGAAAGATCATGAGAGGCAAGTGTTTTGGGAGCAGCTCAGTAATTGTGTCAGCAGTTTGGTGCATGAGACCTGGTGTGATGGGTTATTTGAATGCGAAGGTAAGTAATTTGGCAGTTGAAGGTAAAATGATGCACATGGGGTATTCAGTGTTATGAATGGAAATGGTGAATATCTTGTGGAGTTGTGTGCTGAAGAAAATCTGGTGAATGGAAATACCTAATATAAAAGAAGAGATATACTCAAGTATATGTATGTTAGCAGGAGAGATGGTCAGTTGGTAATATTAGATTACATGTTTATTGATAGCTGTGTGAAAGTGAGATTTTTAGATGTAAACATGCTGAGAAGGGCAGCTGGTTGGATGTCTGATCACTGTCTTGTGGAGGTAAGAGTGAAAATTTGTAGATTTCGAAAAATAGGAGACAGTATTGGGGAGAAGACAGTGGTGAGAGTAAGTAAGTTTGGAAATGAAACATTTGTGAAGAAATATTAGAAGAGATTGAGTGTAGAATGGGAAAGGGTGAGAGCAAATGAAATGAGGGGAGTAGGTAAGGAATGGGAGGTATTTAGGGTAGCAGTGATGGCATGTGCAAGAAGTACATGTTACATGTGAAAGGTCAGAGGTGGGCAGATTAGAAAGTGATAGTGAGTGTAGGGATGAAGAGGTAAAGGTGTTAGTGAAAGACAAAAGAGAAGCATTTGGGCATTACTTACAGGGAAGGAGTGCAAATGATTGGGAGATGTATAAGAGAAAATGGCGAGGTCAAGAGGAAGGTGCAGGGGTTGAAAAAGAGGGCAAATGAAAGTTGGAGTGAGAGAGTATCATTATACTTTAGGGAGAGTAAAAAGATGTTTTGGAAGGAGGTATATAATGTGAAAAAAAAAAAAAAAAAAAAAAAAAAAAAAAAAAAGGGAACACCAGTGAAGGGGAAGGTAGGTAATGATAAAGTGAGGGGGAGAAGGAGTAAATATTTTGAAGGATTGTTAAATGTGTTTGATGATATGAGTGGCAGATGTAGGGTATTTTAGTTGGAGTGGTATACAAAGTGAGAGAGTCATAGAGAGTGGTTTGGTGAAGAGAAAAGAGGTGGTGACAGCCTTGTGTAAGATGAAATGCAGCAAGGTAGCTGTAGTGGATGGTATTGCTGTTGAATTTGTTAACAAAGCATTGACTGTGTTGTTGATAGGTTGTTAAGGATATGCAATGTATGTTTGGATTAAGATGAAGTGCCTAACAAAGCGTTGACTGTGTTGTTGATAGGTTGTTAAGGATATGCAATGTATGTTTGGATTAAGATGAAGTGCCTTAGGATTGGAGGAATGTATGTATAGTGCTATTGTATAAAGATGAACGGGATAAAAGTGAGTGTTTAAACTCTAGAGACAAAAGTTTGTTGAGTGTACCTGGGAAATTATATGGGAGCTTATTGATTGAGAGGATGAAGGCAATTACAGAGATTAGATTGGGGAGGAGCAGTGTGGTTTCAGAAGTGGTATAGGATGTGTGGATTAGGTGTTTGCTTTTAAGAATGTGTGTGACAAATACTTAGGAGAACAGACGGATTTGTATGTAGCATTCATGGATCTGGGAAAGGCATATGATAGGGGTTGATAGGGATGCTTTGTGGAAGGTCTTGAGAATAGATTGTGTGGGAGGTAAGCTGCTGCAAGCATTGAGAAGTTTTCATCAAAGGTGAAAGCGTGTGTATGAGTATGAAGAGAGAAGAGTGATGGATCCCACAGAAGTGGTATAGGATGTGTGGATTAGATAATTGCTTTTAAGAATGTGTGTGACACATACTTAGGAGAACAGACGGATTTGTATATAGCATTTATGGATCTGGAAAAGGTTGATAGGGATGCTTTGTGGAAGGTCTTGAGAATAGATTGTGTGGGAGGTAAGCTGCTGGAAGCACTGAGGAGTTTTTATCAAAGATGAAAGCGTGTGTATGAGTATGAAGAGAGAAGAGTGATGGATCCCAGTGAAAGAATGTTTGATGTCACCATGGTTGTTAAATTTATGTATGGATGGGGTGGTTAGGGAGGTAAATGCAAGATTTTTGGAGAGAGGGGCAAGTATGCAGTCTGTTGGGGATGAGAGGGCTTGAGAAGTGAGTCAGTTGCTCTATGCCAATGATACATCACTGGTGGCTGATTTGAGTAAGAAACTGTGGAAATTGGTGACTGAGTTTGGAAGAGTGTGTAAAAGGAGAAAGTTGAGAGTAATTGTGAATAAAAGCAAGGTTAGAAGGTTCAGCAGGGTTGAGGGACAAGTTAGTTGGGATGTGAGTTTGAGTGAAGAAAATAGGAGGTAGTGAAGTGTTTTAGATATCTGGGAGTGGACTTGGCAGCGAATGGAACCATGGAAGCAGAAGTGAGTCATAAGGTGGGGGAGGGGGCAAAAGTTCTGGGAGCGATGAAGAATGTGTGGAAAGAGGGAACGTTATCTCAGGGAACAAAAATGGGCATATTTGAAGGAATAGTAGTTCCAACAACATTTTATGGTTGTGAGGTATGGGCTATAGATATGGTTGTGTTTAGGAGGGTGAATGTGTTGGAAATGAAATGTTTGAGGACAGTATGTGGTGTTAGGTTGTTTGACTAAGTAAGTAATGAAAGGGTAAGAGAGATGTGTGGTAATTAAAAGTGTTTGATTGAGAGAGCAGAAAAGGATGTGTTTAAATGCTTTGGACATATGGAGAGAATGAGTGAGGAAAGGTTAACAAAGAGGATATATGTGTCAGAAGTAGAGGGAACAAGAAGTGGGAGACCAAATTGGAGGTGGATTGATGGAGTGAAAAAGATTTTGAGCGGTCGGGGCCTGAACACGCAGGAGGGTGAAAGTTGTGCATGGAATAGAGTGAATTGGAATGATGTAGTATACTTGGGTTAATGTGCCATCAGTGGAATGAACCAGGGCATGTGAAACGTCTAAGTGTAAACCATGGAAAGGTCTTTGGTGCCTGGATGTGGATAGGGAGCTGTGGTTTCGGTGCCTTACACATGACAACTAGAGAATGAATGTAAGCGAAGTTGGCCTTTCTGCCGTGGTTTTCCGAGGCTGCTTCATTTGTCTTGGTTCAGTCCATTGGCAACACATTGTCCCCTGTATTCCACATCTCCCCAGTTCACTCTGTCCTGTGCATACCATTCACACTCATGCATGTTCAAGCTCTAAGCGCTCAAAATCCTGTTCACTCCATCCTTTCAACTCCAGTTTGGTTTCCCTCTTCTCTCTCTTCTCCATTTCTGACACATATATCCTCTTTGTCAATTTCTTCAAACTCATTCTCTCCATATGCCCAAAACCATTTTAGCACCCCCTTTTCAGCTCTCTTAACCAAACTTCTTATTACCTCACCTTTCTCTTATGCTTTCATTACTTACTTGATCAACCCTTCTTACACCACATATTTTTTAATATTTCATTTTCAATACATTTACCCCCTTTTGTACATACCCATATATATCCCATGCTTTGCATCCATTCAACAATATAGGGACTACTGTACCTTCAAATATATGACCAGAAATCTATGATAAATGTGAAATAATTAATAAGTATTTATCATAGCACTCTGCAAACTCATTTGGTATTGATTGCACTAGATTTAGTGTTTAGTAAATAGCATGGCTACTCAGTTGGTTGACCGCAGTCAGGATTCGGACCACAGTGAGCTTTGGTGTGGACCTCAGCCTCTCCTCTTTCTGCACAGTAACATATTCATATGAAAGAGAAAACTTTAGAAAGGTTTTCTTTACAGTATGTCTGTAATTAGTAGCATTTCATGAAATTGTCTGTTGTATTAACTTAAAAAATTTTTTCCAGGTATTTTGAGAGCCCACATCAGCTTGGTGTGTGAGTTAGTGTGATAGGAAGACCACCTGTGACATGGGGAAACAGAGTGGAAGAGTACTGGGGAGAGGGAGGTGGGGGAAGAATGCATGGAGTGGAGGGAGGCATTTGAGCATGGGGAAAAGTAGAGACGCTTTTGCTGTGGCTACCCCCTTGATAGGGGTTCCCAAAGGGAACGGGCATCAGAGATATAGATAGATTGATAGTTGAATAAGTAGGCGTCAGCCAGAAAGAAATTGTTATCTTTTATTATATTATTTTAGATGAACCCTTTCATCAGGACCTCTGCCACTTATCAATTTTGTGTGACTGGACCTTCATTAATGGTAATTGAGTAGCCCTGGTATGTATTATTTTTGAACAACCGTATATGAACAGTTTCTTGAAAAATTATGAATGACCAAAAGTAGTCACAAATTGAATTTGTTTGTAAAGATTATTGTGTCGGTCACCATCAGGTGCCGCACCTTAAGGTCATTTCATGGATGAAAACAAGGCCCCAACCAAGGCCACCAAAGTGTAAGTTTTCCAGCTGTTGCTTCTCTTGAACCATCCCTTTCTGTTTGCTGCCCTCAATGTTCTACTGGTAATATTTTGCCCACTGCTCCTTTTTGCTGCAAGCATTTGTCCTCATTACTATGGCTTGTACTTTAGGGCAAGTGTCTGGCTGATGCTACCCTTTGTTTCTGTATGGAGACTAGCCACAGGAGGATTGACCATTTTGTTACTCTTGAACAATGAAGTTTTGAAACTTTCTTTTAACCTTTTTATGCTTAAGAATCAGGCCAACAAATACCTGAGGAACTTGAATTTTCTTTTTCTAGACCACCATTTTTTCTCATCTGAGATGTCCATGATTTTACCCATGCTTTCTTGGTTAATATATAGCAAACAGCGTTAATTTGATTATCAGATAGAGGACCTTGTGCTTTATATTGCATTTTTTTTTTATTAACCTAATTGCCAAGAACAAATGAACAGTGGCCTTATTTGTGCACATACACCTTAAAACTGTTGTGTATGATTTACTGAAACAAGCACCTGCCATCTATAGCTAAGCCTCACAGCAACTCAAACCCCATTGCATTGTATGGAGTATAAATGTATGCTTATTTTTCAGGGAAATGATGGTAGATAGTTTGGGAGCATTAAATTATGTTGAATGGTTTCAAACTATGCTTTGGGTTGAAGAAATGCAGATGGAGATAGACATAAGATACTACAGTATGCCTGATGTCCGGCTAAAGCAAGTTCCCCCTACACAGTACTCGGGGGCAAGCTGTGTGGAACTTGAGGTACATTATATTTTGGTAGTATGATGAATTGATATTACGAGATAGTTTTTTTTAAACTTTGTGCTTCATCCCTTTATTTAAGAAAAGTACATGGTGAAAGGATTGAAGCCCTCACGTACTCCATTCACAATGATTAAGAGCAAATTATCTCCCACCTTACCCATATTCCTGACCACTGTGACCACTCTCCTAATATTCTGGATTTGTTTTTCACCTCTAGTCCATCCCACAGTAAGTACACATTCTTTCCCCCAATTGGTTCATCTTATCACCCTCATAAATGCATCTATTCTAAGGGCACTTCCCCCTCCAGCAGCCCCTTGTAAGCATAAATACTGGCACCTCAACCAAACTGACTGGAATAACTTAATAACTTCTTTTCTGATTTTCTGTGGGTAAATTACTGTCTCTTATGTGGTGATGCTTCTGTCTCTGCCAAACGTATAGCAGAGGTTATTCTTTGCAGAAATGAAAGCACATATCCCCTCTTCCTCCAAAACAACCTCATCATTCAGTCCTTGGTTCAACCATTTATGTTCTGAGGCCATTCAGGCAAGGGATCTGGCATATTGGGCTTGGAAAAAGTTTCTTTCCTCTGGCTTCCACTCAGCTTTTATCACTGCCTGTAATCACTGTAAGCACATTGTCTGTGAGGCAAAGTGTTCCTTTATTGAAAGGAAGTGTGGCAACCTCTTCTCATCATCCACTGACAGGTCTTTCTAGTCTTTAGCAAAGGGATGTCTAACAACTTCTGTCTCTTTACTTTTCCTTCGCTTTTCCGTTCTGATGGTACTATATCTGTCTTTGCTGTAAACAGAGCAACTCTCTTTGGTTCCCATTTCTCCTCTAACTCCACCTTGGATGACTCTAACATTCCTTCACCCCTTAGTTCTCTTCTAACTAATATGCTTATCCTTGTAGTCTCTTTTTGGACTGTCTGAATTGCACTTCTCTCTTTGGATGCAAGTAAGGCTTATGGTCCTGATGGCATCCATCCCCGTGTAATGAAAGAGCATGCCTCTGAACTTGCACCTGTGCTGGCTTGTCTGTTCCGTTTCTGTTTAAAAACCAAAACTTTCCCCTCTTGGAAGCATTCATTAATACATCCCATCCCAAAGAAGGGTGATCATTCTTTCCTCTCTAACTATCATCCTATTGCTTTGACATCTACCATTTCCAGTCTGTGAATCCCTCCTCGTCTCCCATATCGTTAGACACCTTGAAAACCAAAGCCTTCTCTCTGATCACCATTATGGCTTCTGTAAGGCGAGATCTACTGATGATATTATTTCCTATCTTACTAATATCTGGTCATCATCCCTGAAAGATTTTGGAGAGTCGTGTAGTTGCCCTCGACATACCCAAAGCTTTTGACAGTGTGGCATCGGGGTCTCATCTTTAAGCTCCCTTCTTTAGGCTTCCCTCCGCCACTTTGCTCCTTCATATATAGCTTCCTTGCTAGCCAATCTGCCTCTGTGGTTGTTGATGGATCAGCCTCCCCCCTTTTCTCCATCAACAGCAGTGTCCCTCAAGGCTCTTTCCTGTCCTCAGTGCTTTTTCTCCTTTTTTCCTTGGTTTTCTTTCTTCCACAAATGATCAAATATGCTCGTACACTGATGACTCAACACTGCATTCATACACATTCTTCAATTCTGCTCCTTCTTCTCTCACCCGATCTACATCTTATCTTGACATTGCTTCCTCAGTAAACTCAGACTTGGTCAGGATATCTCAGCAGGGTAGATGAGATCTAGTTAAGTTTAATGCCTCCAAGACTCAGTTTCTACCCATCTCTCTATCAAAAACTCCTCATAACTCTAGTCTCTCTTTTGACGACTCTGTAATTCCACCTCTTGACTTGAACATACCTGGTATTACTGTAACATCCACGATTTCTTGGAAACCCCATATTACGGAAATAGCTAAGTCTGCCTCAAAAAAACTGGTTGTCCTGTTTAGATATCGAAACAACTTTTCTTCTGAACAATTACTGTGCTTATACAAAGGAGTGGTCTCTCTCTGTATGGAGCACTCCTCTTACAGCTGGGGTATTCTAGCTCAGCATCCTTACTTGATAGAGTTGAGGCGAAAGTGGTCTGACTTATAAACTGTCTCAAGCTAACTTCCAAACTTGACGCTCTTGCCTTATGCTGCAATGTTGGTTCACTTACCCTCTTCTATAGGTATTACTTGGAATTTTGCTCCTTAGAGCTGGCTGTTTGTGTACCCCCACCAATAGGCAGACCTTGCAATACTCGGCAAGCTGCTGCATCACATGATTACTGTGTGACAATTGGCAATTCAAGGGTGGGCTGTTTTGATAAATGCTTCTTTCCCTACATGTCGAAGCTTTGGAACTCTTTACCTTCTCATGTCTTTCCCAATGTCTCTGACCTGGCTCATTTTAGAATTTAAGACAGGCTTTTCACTTCCAGAGTTCGTAAGTACTTTCCCTTGTCTTTTCTTGTTCCCTTTCGTTATTTTCTCAGTATTTCAATTGAGGCCTTGCCTCGAAGTGGACTTTTGTCCATGACTAGAGTCTTCAACATAAAAAGAAGCAAAAGTATAGTTCTTTTCTCTAGAGTAGGTTATTTATAGAAAATGCATCTTGATTGCATTAGAATACTTAGTCTAAAAGGAATTCTATTTTTTTCTCTTTAGACTCACTAGTTTATTAATACATTTATTTCATCCAAATATTTGGTATATTTCCTTTTTAAACAGGTACTGTATGAAAACACATATATATTTATTTGTTTTTTCTTTTTTTTCTCAACATGTCCCTCAGCCACCTTATAGATTCTGGGACTCATGCTGTACTAATGTGTCGCATGTAAAAAGTTGATTTACTCCTTTGTGGATTAATCTTCCTGTAAATACATATTTAAAGTGATTCCATATTTTAACATATCTCAGTTAGGAAAGACTTACAGCGTATTTTCTCTTGTAGGTTCTTGGATTGGCTGAAAACCGTCCCTCAATCTTGCGTGGTGATAATGTGTATGTCACCCTTGCAGGAAAAAAGAAACCTGTTTATGCTGGCTGTGTCCATAAGGTCAATGATAAATCAGTTTATCTAGCTTTTGATCAAAGGTAAGAGTTTTATGTTATGTGTATTTGATATTGTTATCTTTCATTATTATTTGGGTATTTAACACTCACAGGATCCCATCTCTGAAACGCATAAATATGTGGGCCTTCGTTGTGTGGTTGTTAGAATTACCGACTTTGACGCTTGCATAGGCCCTACTTGGCTCAGGTGCTCATGGGTGGGAAAGGTGTCATGAAATTTCACTTGCAGACCCATCCTTTGCTTCTAAGCAAGTATGAGGACCTTTTCTTCTTGAGACAATGTAAGAACCATAGAGGAATATCACCTGAACAGAAATAATGATGATATCACAAAACACAAGGACAGAGAGGAAAAGTTGCATCCCTATGTTTAATAACAACTTGTAACTGAGGGAACAAATCATGTTCAGCTGACTTTAAAGACTTTACCATGCTGCTAGACATATGACATTGCCACCGTAAGCAAGTAATAAGATTTGTTCCTTAAATGAAGTGTGATGCATGAAATCTTATTTTGAATGGTAATCCATTTTTTTTTTTTTTTTTTTTTTTTTTTTTTTTTTTGTGGAGACTGTATATATACAGACAAACAGAATTTTATTAGAACTCAGCATGGATTCCTGGTCAGAGAATGCTAAACAGTGCACTTATAACATGGCTCTAATGGAGATGTATACCAACAGTACCATTGCTCACCTGTAAGGAATATAGAAGTTTTTTATTTTTTATTTATGTACAGTAATCCCTCGATATAATGGACTAATATGGGGAAGGGGGTGACCGTTAATGCCAAAAGTCTGTTAAATCGAATGCAACCATATTTTGATACAATATACAGTTCCCACGCTTTCTTTTAACTCCTCTATTACTTGATGCTGTTTTGAATTGTACGGATTGCAAAATTATTTAATAAAGTCACAGTTCTCTGTATACAACTTGATCCCACAATAGCTTGAAGCAGACTAAGGGAGCTTTCATGCCAAAATGACATGTTGCATGTGGCATGCCACTTGAAAACGAACCTTTAGAAACAAATGAAACCTTTCACACAGGGTGGCATGACACATTGCATGTGCCATGTGTCACTTGGATGCCACTCTGGGATTGGACTGGATCATTTTTCTTTGGCATGCAACGTGCGATTTCGGTCCAGTATTGTCAAATTAAATGGAGCTTTCACACCAAAGTGATTAATAAGCAATATAATATAAATACAGAAAACATTACAGAGAAAACCTAGCAGATTTATGGCATATGTAGCAGATTATGAAGAGTTTCCTAGCAGATTTTCGCCAGCCACATTTGACAACATTGCCTCAGTCATGCAGTCTGTGGAGAGGAGTACACGATTTCTTCGTGTTCTCGTGAACATTTATTCAGCATGCCTCTTCCAGAAAGCGAGGCATTTAACGTAAACTTTGTGCAAGTTGTTGAAATTTAAAGGTGTTTGTATGACACAGCATCACCAGATTACAGCTCAAAGGATGAGCCATGCAACTACACAAGCACTGTGAATCCTTACATTGTCTCTCAAATACTGATGTACCCACCACCTCTTCTTAATGTTTCTTCTGGCGATTATAACATGATGACGTCTTATGAACTGAACAGGGAAACCGTACATGCACCACATGTCACTTGTCACTTTGGTCTGAAATCATTGTGTTGTGTGTCACTTGCCATTTGCCTCCTGCCACTTGCCACCCTGCTGCATTTCATGTTGGTGTGAAAACTCCCTAAGACCGAAGCAAAGTAAGTAAACCCCACACTACCACAAACAAGTGCAGTATGAAGTGCGCATGGTGTGACGTTTGAGATTTTTGAATCTTTTTGAATCTTTTCATTTATTAATTAATATATTATTATTTGCCTGGTCCGTTAAAATCAAAATCCATTATATCAGGGTCCGTTTCTGTATTTTTTCATTCTGGTAATAGCACAAATGATGATTGCCCACACATAATAAATGCAGCTTCTTTCATGAATCAGCCTCTAGTTCTTTGTCATAAGTAACAGTAACTGACTATTTCCCATCCAGCTTTTGGCCACCAGGATTATAGCATCATAACCATGCATCATTTGTACCTTCTCCTTTCAGTAAAGGAACAATAATAGACACAATGAGGCACAACCCCCTAATTCCATGCTAAAGTACATATCGAATGCATCCAGTCTGTCACACTTCTTCATACTTCAACATTTCAGCTGCAATCCCATCCATTCCAGATGCGTTTCCAAACTATATCCTCATTAGTGCCCTTTTTACCTCCTGTCATGTTTTAGTCCCCTGCACTTATATCCTTTTCCTTCCATCCACCATACCCTTGCATATAACAACTGCTACCTCACCTTCTCCCATATTCATCAGTTCCTCAAAATACACTTCCCATCTTTCTTTCACTTCATCCTTTTGATTTGGCAACTCCCTTCCCTTACTTCTCATATCAAACTTTCCACTCTTACTTCCACCTCTCCTTTTTCACCTCCTTCCTGTACAATTTTGTATTATTCCTATACTTTTCATGAAACTTTCCAACAAAATCCTCATCTTCTATTCTTTGCTTTCCTCTGTCAAGATTCCTAGCATCCTGCTCACACATCTTATATTCTTCCCTCTTCCATTGCTGAACTTCCTCAGGTACATTCCTTTCTAGCTGTCTACAATATGCCTTTTTCTTCTCTTCCACAGCAACTCTAATTTCATTCGTCCTCCAGCATTTCCCCATTTTATTCTTACATCTCACGACCGTGTATCCAACTACCATTTCCACAACCTTTAACAGTCTTTCTGTCAACATTTTAAACACCTCATTCTGCACTTCCATTTAAACAGTCAGTCATCCTTCATTGATACTTCTTGCATTTTTTTCAGATTCATCCTCACTTGTCAACACTTTTACCTCCATTATTTTTACACCATACCTCCACATCTTGATCCTCACCCTGACAAGAACTGCAAAATGGTCAGTCTAAGGAATCCTCTCACTCTAGCATCCAGCACAACCGTTTTAACAATTCATCCGTTGCCGCATAGTCAGTCAAACACTTTTGTCCTTCTTTTTCATCATTTCTCATCAGTGTATACCTGTGGATCATTTTGTGCAAAGAATAAACGTTTCTCAGTACAGACATCCACAAGATAACCTCCATTCTCTCCAGATGCCATGCATTAATCTGCCTAACATACCAAGTATTCCAAATAATTCAAATTTCTTAATATAATGTGATTAACAGCATGTAAAGCAAAGGCTTTTCTGTTTATCCAACAATTTTCAATAATATATTTTGGTTAGCATTTTTTTTTAAATTTCTTCCCCCAGCTGGTGTTAAGGAAGTACCTATAATACCTATCCAGGGTTAGAGAAGAGGTTTGATGCTAAATTAATTTATTTTTTCAGGTTCACTGATACTTTCATCAGCAATATGAAAGTAAATGTAGAGTTTGAATTTAACCGCCACCCACTTAGAGTGAGTCACCGAGCTTTGATCCTGAGCCGTGAAAGAGAAATGAATTTTCTTGTCTTTCCATCTCCTCCATCTGGGAATGTAGCTCTAATCCAGAATATTGTGTAAGTATAATGAAGTTAAGAACTTGGCAGTTTCCTTTTATTCCTGTTTTAATATGATTTGGGTTAACAGTTTTGCAGGTGTTTTTATGTTTTTTTGTAATTTCATCTACCTATATGAACCATTGCTCTTTTTATAGTAAAATTTTCAGTACTCCATATACAATAGAATGTTTTGGTTTATATTCACAGACATATTCTTCCCATGTTCTGTATGTTGAAAGGGAAAATAAAAGTGCATTTTTTTGACTACACGTTTAGTGACACCATTGCTTCTTTTGCACTCTGTCCTTAGTCATACCTTTGTTATCTTCATCTGCAGTATCCTTGACCCTTGTTCTCTCACCACATCTGCCCTTTTCATCTGAAGTCTACCCCTCTTCTTTTGCATTGTACTGTGTTGTTTACCTTCGTGACCACCTTGTCATGTGCTGTGTATTCTCCATAATCATACATTCTTAAATAACTTTATTTTATCTTTTCCCATAATTCTAACCATCTTTTGCAAGTTATCCTTCTGTGTGGTTATTTTGCTTTACCTGTCCAGACGGGTTTCACAGATATACATCTGTGTTGGAATAAGTCTTTGTACAAGCTTGTTTCACAATCTACATTTTAAGTTTGACCATTTGCTAGAGGTTTCAATGCATCCTCAATTTTTCTCTTTTTACAACTGCAGTTATCCCACCACCACCATTAACACATTTTATCCTTGTGTTTAGACTTATCCATACCTGGTAATTCCTCACCTTATAAATTGATCTTGCAGTGTGACATACCATCCATTTTGAAATTTGTCTTACTTTTATTTGCTTTACTTTTAGCATTCTCCTCCTACATAATCTTTCCACAGATTTGAAGTATCACATCATAGTTGCTGCACCTCACTTTCATCTCTTGCAGTTCCCCATCCATAAAAAAACATTGCATAATCATAGTGACATCAGTGATTAGTGGTATACTCTCTTGTTATATCAGACAGCTCACTTAAACCATCACTTTCAATGAAGAGACTATGTCCTCAAGATAACTTTGCATCATATGAAGACAAGCCATTCTTGTGTAGCTTCTCTGGATAATTTTGTACATCTTACTCTGAATCAAGTAGAAGCTGCTAGATTTCATCACCTGGTAATTACAACATTGTCTTCTTTTGGACATGGTTTAGAGCCTGATTGACTGCATGTAAAAATATTTCAGTATTTGGCATCCACATGATCCTCTCCATTCCCATGCCCAAGCTTTCCATGCAGGCTGAAGATTTACTGTGAAGATGGTCAACAGCAAATGTTGATTATATGGTGAAGATCTTTATAGCAAATGTTTGAATGAAATGTATTGTATGGGAACACCATGAATATGGGAATTGGCCTGATGTGATGTAGTTCTGATCATATGTCACTTGGAGAAAACTTGACCCATTTATTTAAGATATTTTGTGTTTCAAATAATGTTTGTTCTTTGGCTCAGACACTGTAGTACAATTCAAAGTAGCATATCTGCTACTGCAGTGTGGCAGTTATGAATAGGTTTCTTGTAATCTGAACTTTTTATTTTCCAGGCCCTACAATCGCAAGCTACAGAATAATAAAGAGCAGATGCAGGCAGTGTGTAATATTGTATCTGGCTCATCAAAACCTGCACCCTACATAATCTTTGGCCCTCCTGGTACAGGAAAAACAGTTACTGTTGTTGAAGCCATTAAACAGGTAAATATTGTTTGAATGTATAAGTAGAATTATAAATCATTGCATTCACAGCAAGTTGACTAATTCATTTAAGTCACAATTTTTGCACATAATGCAGGTTTTTCAAGTGCCCTTTGTTCTCACTGATTCTTGTAATACATACTCTAAAGGGCTTGACTGTCTGCATGAACCCCCCCTCACTCTTTCTTGTGTGTCTAGCAATCTGTCTGTGTGTATTCAATGTCTGTCTCTCTGTATCTGTATTTCATTATATCTGTATATCTTTTTATCTATCTGTCCATGTGTATGTATTTTTCTCTCTCTCTCTCTCTCTCTCAGTTTGTCAATTTCTGTCTCTTATTCTCATCCTTTCCGTCAATCAGTTTCTTTCTCTCTTATCTTTATTAGTCAGGCTGTGTATGTGTAATTACTTTTTTGAATAGTATGGGAGGGAGTTTTACACTCATTAGGCTCCATTATCACGTGGACATTCTCTAGTATCATACACATTTATAAATTTATGTATGCTGTCTCCATTAATCATAACCTTAGTCGTTCTGTTCCATTCATCCTACTGTAAAAGCACTTCTTTATGTCCCTTTTCGTAAGTTTCATGTTTAATTACATTTTATGTCCTTCAGTTGCTCTATCCCTATGTTTCTCGAAGAACTGTTCACTGTCAACTTTATCAGTTTTAAAAACTCAAAGGTTTTGATCAGGTCACCCCCTCACTCCTTGCTTCCAAGGTAGGCAGATTTAAAACGTTTATCCTTTCTTGTAACTTTTTCTTTCTTTCTTTTATACTTATTCAACAAAGAAAGGCCTCATTTGCTCACATCCAATCTCTGGCTGTCATGTGTAATGCCCCAAAACCACAGCCCACATCCACAGCCAAGCCCCACAGACCTTTCCATGGCTTCCTCTGGCTGCTTCATATGTCCTTCTTCAGTCCATTGACAACATGTTGTCTTACTGTGTACCACATCCCCCAATTTACTCTTATCTAGTGCACTCCTTTTGCTCTACTGCATTTGGAGGTCTGAGCACTCATTGTGTATTTTGCTCCATCTATCTTTGTTGCCTTCCTCTGGACTTTCTGTATTAGCTATTATGTGCTTCTTAAAGTGTAGTGATCAAACTTTAGAAACATACCCTAGTTTTGTCCTATGTAGGATGTGAACAGCTTGCTAAATATTTCCTTATCTGTAAATTTGAAAGCTATTCTGACTTTTTTTGTGTGTGTGTTGTGTGTGTGTGTGTGTATGTGTGTGTGTGTGTGTGTATGCACATGTGCATAGGCGCTACATAGTAGGCAGTTACAAACCAGGGAGATATGTTACAGGTACCACCTTCCTGGGTATTTGGGAGTGTTTGTGACAGCTGTGTGGTGAGCCATCACTTCAATAGCTGTCAAATGTCACCCGTTTGGTCCAGGTAGCTGTCTTTTCTTTCTACCTCATCCACACAGGGTCTGCTGACTTTCTGCGTACAAATATAATATTTCTCCTTATCATACATAAAACTTGGCAACACCCACCTCACATGATGTGTTCTTCATATATTTGCATTTTCCTTCTGTGAGTGTAAGCACTAGCCCCACCTTATAACAAAATCCTTTCATAAGTGCTTTTTCTGTCTCTCTCTCTGATTAAGGGTGTAAGTGCAAGAAATATGATTATAAACCAGTAACAAAAGAGTATGAGGAAAATACAAGAGTTAAAATAGTGAGTGATATAAATGCAGAAAGGAAAGGAAAAGATGAACATTATAGTGATGGAAATAAACACACAAGAAGATATAAATAGATATGGAGACCTTTTTGTGAGAGCCTAAGGAGGAAATATCGAAACAAACATAGTCTAGAAAATGGGTACAGAAGAATGAAAATCAGTGATGTCTCACAAAATAAAAAGCATGAGAGTCAAAAATATAATAGAAATTTCACATCAGCATTGAATAGAGATGCAGAAGGGAATGACAGCATGAATCAGTGTTGGCAAGAATATGAAAAATAAAGGACAAATCAAACAGGCATATGAGATGGAACAACTGTTGGCTGAGTTATGACTACTACAGAAACCCTGGCCTTGACCAGTGGATTTTTTTTTTATTAGAGAACCAAATAAGGAAAACTAGCAGAAATGGGTATAGAACAGCAGTGTAAGCAAACATGATTGAGACAAAGAATGACTATAGAATGGTAATGAACTAGCTACACACAATAAGTGCATACAAACAAAAACATGCTGAAGATTAGTAAAGAAAGATAGAATCCTTGGAAGATCATGTAAATAAATATATAAAATATGATAACTGAAAAACCAGGAATCAAAGTGAATTCCTTGTAAAGCTTCCATTAAGCTGACTACATATTCCTACCTAATAATACCATAATGTAGGCAACCTCACTGTATTTTAGTTGAGATCCCATTTCTCTTTCAAATAAACTTCTGAAATCTAAAAATCTAAGTATATCAACTAGTACCTGAGGGATAGAAATGCAGTCCAAATCATCTGGACAGAAACTTGGCATCACAAAATATGGAGAGATGAAGCAAACATAGAACAGTTTGGAACATTCAAAACCAGTAATGTTGTTGTGGAGGCAAAATCTGGATGAAAACAAAATTGCAGACATTCACGAAATGGCATGTGTATCACCAATAAATGATAGAGGATCCAAGCTAATATGTGATCAGTACAGACCAATAATCTTGACTTTGTATGTAATAAAAGTTTTTCAGAGAGTGATTAAAGAACATATAATAGAGCATTTCAGAGAGTGATTAAAGAACATATAATAGTACATCTAATCAAGAACAGGTATACTAATGGAGGCTCACATTGATTTTTACCTGGAGAAAGTTTTCTAACCCAGTTTAACCCAGTTATTATCTCATTGCAATATGTGAAAGTTTTATGTAAGGAAAGACAATGACATTTTTTTTCTTGATTCTGCAAAAGCATTTGACAATGAAAACCACAGAATTTTGTTTGAGAAAGTAACCAAACAAGGCATCAAGTGTAAGATAGGAAGATTGATTAGAGTTTCAGTGACCAGAAAGTTCAGAGTAGTAGTAAATGGAACTATGTCTCAGAAAGAAGAGGCTCTATTTAGGGCACCACTGGGAATTGTTTGCCACAATACTCTTGATAATGATGATATTAGACATTGAAGTGATGGATATTACTTGGAAAGGGTATTTGCCTGTTATTTGTGGGTGAAGTTTCCAAAACTTCTTACTGTTGCCTAAGCCATAATGCTTTTCCATTTAGTATAAGTGCAGTATAAGCACAAAATCAGTTTCACACATCTGTTATTTTAATTTCTTCTGTATTCAGCTGTTTGTCTTTTACATCCTTTTCTTTTATTCATAAGCTGCTATATTTGTTCCACCACACATAGCATCTTTAATTACACCACTACTGAAATTATTGAGCTGCTGTAGTGGATTAATGTATCCCTGCTTTGCTTCATGAATTTGATACACATAATTGCTAAGAAATAATAGTGTCAGTATATTTACTTATTTTCATATTTCTTGTGCTGCATGTCTCTATTGAACTGAATAGTTGGTGAGTATTGCTAATAATCTTTAAATGTTTACATCTGTAGTATTGCTGCTATTTATGAAGAGGTATCAAAATTTCATGTAACTTTTTAAGGTCTTATGCATTATTATATGTTTTTTTGTGTTGATAGTACAAAGTCTGAGGCAACTGATAACAGCATTTTATCTTTTATGCTTGATTATGTTTCAGGTGTACAAGTTGCAGCCACACAGTCGAGTATTAGCCTGTGCCCCATCCAATGCTGCTGCAGACCTCATTACTCAGCGGCTGTTAGAGCATGTTTCCAAGAGCCATATGCTAAGGATGCATGCTGTGTCAAGACATATGTATGTATTTTGGAATACCAATAAATTTGCACTTTATTATTTTGAAGTTTAGGGAACACTTTGGCTTTGTCATATTTAGTCCTAAAACCTTAATAAATGGAAGAAATGTAATTCCTTGTTAATTATTTATAGGAAAAAATTTATATAATTTCACAAAACTTAAATATATCTACTGATCTAAGACTCTGCTTCTAATGTGTTATCTTACCTTTTCTTAATGTTTCTGGAGCATATTCTTTATCTCCCCCAATTTGGTGTATGTCTATTTCTTCTTTTGGCTTGAGTAAATTTGTTATATTTTATGTCTGTATCATCTTTTGGCTTGTTATATCAGTCATGGTTTTTTTATGTGATTTTTCATAACGTTTTCTGTCATAAATGTTTACATTGATTTTCCAAGTTTTACATTGATTTTCCTATTTCATTAATTGCATTGCATTCCTTGTTTTCATAGTAAACCAGTTTTGCATTTTTTCAGAACAGGAAGCACCCACACACAGTGACCAAATTTTCTTTCTTTCCATATTGTGATGATAACCCTTTTACTTTCATGTTTTATTGGTTTATGTCTGTCTCCACTCCTATGTTTGTATTAGTCATGTATTTTGTATGATTGCCCATAGCTTCTATTCCCTGTCTTTTGTCATCTGTCTGTACAGTTTTTCCTTTTATCATATATCTCACTGCTTTTTATGATGATAATTCATATTTTTTCTTCAGAATAGTAAACACTCATACATTGGCTAATTCTGTTCTCCCTTGATATTTATGTTTAATGCATAATTGTCTTTCCCATCTGAACAAAGTACCAGTAGGAACAAATGAACAATGGCCTTATTTGAACACATCCACTCTCTAGCTGTCAAGCATAATGAACTGAAAATAGAGCCTCCCATCCACAGCCAAGTTGTGCAGGCTACTCCATAGTGTACAACGACAACTTCATGTGATATGGTTCAGCCCAAAGATAGCCTTATGCCCTTTCATATAACACATGAATCCAGTTCATTTATCCTTAGTACACCTTTCACTGCATAGAATGTTCAGGCCCAGACATGCTAAAGCCTTCTTTACCCCTTTTTCTATTTCCTCTTTGGCCCCCTCATCTACCTTACACCCTCCACTTTTGATTCATAGATCCTCTTAGCAATAGTTTCTTACATTTGTGAGGCAAATTTTGTATGCAGAAAGTGGGAAGTTGACAGGTGACAAAGTGTAGTGAGTGGTGGGATGAGCAGGCTAAGTTGCTATTTGAAAGACAAAGTAGATGTTTATGAGTGTTTTTTAGTAGGGAAGGAGAGCAGATCAAGAGGGAGGCACAAGGTCTGAAAAAGAGGATATATAAAAGTTGGGGTGAGCAAGTGTCAGCAAACTTGAGGGAGATTAAGAAAATGATTAGGAAGAAGGTTAACAACTGGTTATACTTCAGAGCTTTATGTATTGCTTCTGACATTTGTAATATTTGTAGAATTAACTGAATAATTTGTATCTCACCGGGTACATCACATCATATTACTTCAAGAGTAAATGGAGTTAAACATCCACCATATGTCTCCCTTATTGGTCTTCATTTTTAGGTTTCAGAGGCAGTTAGGGGAGTAGGCAAAGGAAACTTACTAGGTGTGCTTCATAAATATTCATTAGGTGTCCATATGCATGATGAGTTTTGCATGTTTTTTGGGTTTGTTGAGATGCATATTACTTCTTCTAGTAGGTAGTAGTTGGTAGTCAGCCAACCACCAGGGAGGTATATTACCTGCCTGGGTACCAAGAGTGTTAGTGACAGCTGCTTAGTGAGCCAGCACTTCAGTAGTTGTCAACTTGCACTCCACTGACCCATGTAGCTGTCTTTTTTTTTTTTTTTTTTTTTTTTTTTTTTTTTTTTCCACACTCATGTGGACTAGTGGCATTGTGTCCACAAGCATGTAATTTCTCCTTGTTATATGTAACTCTTGGTAACACTTTAATCACACAGTTCATTCTTCATAACTCGAGATTTTCCTGCAGTGAGCGCTTTGGGCTAGCCCTGCCTTTTGGCTAAATGGTAGGAGCTGTAAATAGAAGGTGTAGGTAGGAACATTTAAGCGGGAGCATTAGGTAGAAACATTAGGTAGAAGTAGAGGTAGGAGCATTAGATAGAAGTAGTCAATAGGCATAATAGCTAGGATCCTCAGCGAACGTTGTGTAATAGTTGCTCTCTGTCAGTAGCCTGTTATGGGTGAGGCACTTAAGGCCAAGAAGTAGCACTGGAGTTCACTAGTTATGGAGATTCTATTGCTTTGGCAATCTTCTTGAGGGAGTTCCAATTGGAACAGGTGTCATAGATAGATAGATAGATAGATAGATAGATAGATTGGAAGTTAATAATGAGAGGAAAATGAGAACAAATAGGATAATTGATGAAGAGTGCAAATGAAGTGAAGAGATAGAGTGAATATTTTAAAGGGTTTTTAAAAGTGCTTGATGATAGGGTGGCAGATATGGGATGTTTCAGATGTGGAGGTATGTGAAAAGAGGGAGTCATGGAAATTAGTTTGATGAGAAGAGAAGAGGTGGTGAAAGCATTAAGTAAGGTGAATTGTGGTAAAGCTGCTAAAGTAGATTGGTTTACAGTTGAATTTCTTGAGAAAGGGGATGATAGTATTGTTGATTGGTTGATAGGATTTTCTGTGTATGTATGGCTCATGGCAAGATGCTTGGCAGAATTCTCATAAAGTTCCATTGCATGGGAGGCAAGGGGGACAAAAATGAATGTTCCTATTACAGAGGAATAAGTCTGTTAAGTGTATGTGCTAAATTGTATGAGAGGTTGCCGACAGAGCAGGTGGTGACATGCACAGAGTTTCAGATTAGGGAGGAACAGTGTTGCTTCAGGAGTGGTATAGGAAGTGTGGATCATGTGATTTGGTTTGAAGAATGTATGCAAGAAATACTTAGAGAAACAGAAGAACTTGTAAGTGGCATTTTTGGATGTGGAGAATCATATGATGGGGTTTATGGAGATGCTCTGTGATGGTTGTTTGCTAATATATGGTGTGGGAGAAAAAATGCAAGAAGCAGTGAAGAGCTTTTATAAAGAGAGAAAGGTGTGTATGTGAGTAGGAATGGAGGAGGGTGATAGGTTCCGGGTGAGAATGGGTCTGTGTCAGGGGTGTTGGGGTATATGTTGTCTCCATGGCTTTTTGATTTGTTGATAGATGGGTTGGTGAGGGGGTGAATGCAAGGCGTTTGGAGAGAGGAGCAGGTATGCAGGATGTTAGGGGTAGGGGTTTGAGAATGTGATCCAGTTTTGTTTGTTGATGACATTGCACTGGTGGCAGATTCGAGTGAGAAACTGCAGAAGCTGGTTTCTTAGCATAGGAGAGTGTGTGAAAGGAGAAAGTTGAGAGCAAAAATTAATGAAAGCAAAGTTATTAGGGTTAGCAGTGAGAAGAGAGTGTTTGTGAGTTTGAATGAAGAGAACTTGGAAGAAGTGTAGTGATTTAGTTACCTGGGGGTGATTATGGCAAGAAATTGAATGAGGGAGCTAAAGTTATCCATAGGGTGGGTGAATGGGCAAAGATGTTGGGCATATTGAAAAATATGCAGAAAGAGAGGGTGCTGTCTTTAAGGTCAAAGATGGGGATGTTTGATGGTATAGTCCCATCAGTACTATATGAATGCAAATTGTGTCATAGACAAAAATGTAAAGAAGAGGGTGTGTAGGCCTAGGACAAGAATGTAAAGAAGAATGCAGATGTGTTAGAAATGAAATTTTAGGGGATAGTACATAGCTTGAGGAAGGTTGATTGAATAAGAAATGAAAGGATGAGAGAGGTGTTGTAGTAAGAGAAGTATGTATGAGGGAACTGAAGAGGGTTGTTCTGAAATGATTTGAATATGTGGAGAGGAGTGCATAAAGGTTGACTAGAGGGAAAACACATCATAAGTGGAGTTAACAAGGAAAAGGAGTGTACCAAGGAGGAGATGGAAGAATGGAGTGAGAGATGCTTTGAACGTTTGGGGCCTGAACATGCAGAAGGGTGTGAAGTATGCAAGGGATAGTGTAAGGGATAGAGCGAATTGGAGCAGTGTGGTATACAGGGGATGACATGCTGTCATTGGGCTGAAACTGGACATTTGAAGTGAATGGGAGAAAACACGGAAAGGTCTATGGGGCCTGGTTGTTGATAGAGTTCTCTGGTTTCGATGCTTTACACATGACAACTTGAGAGTGTATGATGATGAATGAGGCCATTTGTTTGTTTCTGATGCTACCTTACTGAAGTGAGAAATGGCAAATGTATGAAAAAAAGAAAATTAATGCAAATGCTCTTAAGATTTGTAAAATTGATCTGCTTGTGCATCCAAATTTAATAAAACAAACATGGGGTTTCTTCACATGTTTTTCCTCCTCCTTTTCTTTGTTTTTTGGCATAAATTGTTTGAAAATGAATTTTCCTTTACAGCTCAACTATTCCTGACTACCTTCGGGAGGTATCCAACTTGAGTGGCAACGATGTGTATTTCCCTACAGTGAGCAAACTAATGGAGTTCAGGATCATTGTTTGCACAATGATAACTGCTGGCAAGTATGTGTAACTCACAATCTCTTACATTTACCACGGTATTGTAGGAAGCTGTTTGAGTGTTTTTCATTCTTTGATAAATGTTTATAAAATTTTTTTTTCAACAGACAGCATACTTTGGTCTATTTCCTTATCTGCCATGGAAAAAAGGCACAGCACAGTGGATCATTGGTAGAAGATAATTGGAATTTGTTGGAAGTTTATTGCTGACTTAATATCCCATTAATAGCTGTGCATTTATACATTTTGATAGTCAGCTATTGTGATATCAGAAAATGTTCCTTAGGAATAGGGGAGAAAGAATCCTATCCACATAATTCTGTATGTGGTAGATGGAAACTGAGAGGGTTGAGAGATAAGGTTCCGGAAATTACCCTTACCTGTATCTATCTAATATCAGTCTATATCTCTGATGCCTGTTCCCATCTGGAACTCCCTCAAGGGAGTGGCCACGGCAATAGAGTCTCCAAAACTAATGAACTCCAACGCACTTCTTAGCTTGTAGTGCCTCAACCTTAATTGACTATGGGCAGAGGGCAACTCTAGTGCAGTGTTTGCAGAATTGTTACTTCTTAAAAGAAGGAGCAGAAGTTGGAGCCAAGCAAGAATTTTTTCTTTTTTCTTTGAAAGCTCAGTTTTTCCTCTGACACTGTCTTACTAAGATGGTAGAGCTCTTTGAGCAAGTATGGAAAAAAGTAATATACCTCTGAATGGGAAAAGAGAGTGAGCTGGATATCATTAATGGAACTGATTATAACACTCACTTTGGATGAATAGCTTTAGATAATGTATCAGCTGTTGATGCGGTGATCTTTGTTTCCTGTAATTGCTAAGATTTGGCACAAAAAGGCTTTATGTAGGTGGTGGTATTTTACAGTCATTGAACGCCAAGTATTGATTTACTGATGCTGTTTTTTATCAGAGCATTTAGGGCAGAGAATATGCTTTTAGTTTCAAACAAGTTTCGACTAGTGCTTGGGAAAGCTTAGATCCGAGATTTTAACTATTTCTATGCTATTTTGGCATTAATCAGTGTCCATGTAGTCGGGTGCTAATGGCTTCAATGAGTGCATGTAGTTTCCCTCCTCAAGTTGAATTCTGCATGCATCTTAGACTCTGTTGACTGGCCATAGATGGCACCCCTAACAAAGGATGAGTAATTGAAGCCACCTAGAGGCTCACTAACCTGCAAGTGACAATGATGAGTGGTTGTACACTTTTTGGGGTGCTTGTGTTGGTGCCCCCTACTTCTCTTTATGCCTGCAACCTTAAAGTATGAGTTTTTCCTTCTTGTAGCCTAAAGACCACAGTAAATAGATTATTTGTGACAGTAAGAAAACAATGATTAGAATTTTTGTTTTAACATTGTTCGTATTATTAAAACCATAGTTACTTAGTACATAAACACAAAAGCAGTGTGTAAACTAATGCCCACAGAATACTACCTGATATCAGATTTGGACAAGAAGAAGAATTCTTCAACATTTTATACAAACAATTCATCCTTTTTATGTTAAACTATGCTTCATCTCAACTGCATCCTTGTGACTGTTACTTAAAAGTTTCTTAAAATGTTTAACCCTTAATTGATAAGAAAAGTATCAGTGATTTTGATAGTTTTTCTGCACTTTATCATAGAAGATAGTTTTTCGGTGCCTTATCATAGAAATTAAAAAAATTATGAAAAGTATGTGAATGTAAACGTGCATACTTAGGTTTATCCAGTCCAGTAGATAATATGTAATTCCGAAACAAGGATTGGTTGCGTTAATTCTTAAGAAAAAGTATTTATTTTTTTGATGTACCTATTCTTAAATAGAGAAGGGGATATTTTGATATTTTTTGCACCCTGAGGATAAGATGAAAAAGTTAATTTAACTCCAAATGAATTGAACCAGATTTTGGTAATCTGAAAAAGTCATTCAAAGTTGGCTTTAACCTTTTGTGTGATCTTTGTTGGATTCTGAAGTGTCACAGTTTAAGTAATAGAAGTTTACTTTGATAGAAAGTTCATAAAGCTTACTTGGTTTCCTTGTTTATATAAGGATTTTAGATTGACTTATAGAGCACGAAGAAATCCAGAGACAGTCGTGGTGAAAAAATGAGTCTGTTTGTATTAAAAACGGGCCAAGGTGTTAAACAATGATTGGTGTAATATATTTATTGAATTTAGTTTTTGATATTTGCATTGTCAAGTGAGCTATGAACTGAATTTTTCTGTCAAGAACAGAGATTATAATGTGTTTTCACAATCTTTGGAATGTTTTCATAGATATTTATTTGTTATACAGTGCCCATTGTTATCTTATATAGAGATGTAAAAGTTTTTACTTGTATTCATGAATATGAATTTGAAGATATTGTGTATTCATGTAAGATCTTGTCTTCTTGTAGTTAATATACTTGTGGTTCAGACTATACATTTTGATCTCATGGGCTTAGTACAACTATTGTGTATGACATAAATCTCTGGAATTTCCTAAACTTTTTTCTCCTTCTCTATCAGTGCCATGTAAAAGGTATAACTGAACTTTTACCTTCATCCTTTTGTCCCAGGATCTCCTTCTGTGGGGATTTTGCTGTGCATAGGAAGCTGGCCATATCCAATGGGCTGGACCGCAAATCAAGATGTGTGATGGTGATGTGTATGTCTTTGTATGGGGGAGCAAAGGATAATTGAGTAGGTAGTGTCTTTATTGTTGAAGTTGCATCTTGGGCATGAGGGATCTTGTGATGTGTTGAATTGTTTTTGAGATGCTTGAGAAATGGGTAGCGTCCAGAAAGGTGAAGTGTGGGACTTGCGCAGTGCTCATTTGTCTTTATTTGGATATTTACTGCACAATAGTCACATCTGTTTGCAGTCTGTGTAGGGTTAATGTCACTTGTGTCCACAGATTGCCTTCCACAGTTTATGTTAGTAACTTGGATATTGACAATACCATTTTGAGAAGAGAAGATGAATTGCTTGAATGGTTATGAGGTGGCTGCATGGACTGGAACTTGAATCTGAGCCCACAGATATGTATACAGTGATGTTAATCGTTTCACCATGGAAGCATTGTGCTCTTATATAACTTAATATACGCCCTGATTTCGGTTTCTGACCTCGACTCTTACATCAGAAGAAATGTTAAAGTATTTTGGGTTGGTCTCTGTATCACTTGTGAGTATGGTGACATAATTCATTATTCAGAAAGAAACTTAGTCTGTATATGTAAGATAGTGGAGCAGAAAGTTGTGTTAGACTGTATATGTAAGACAATGGAGCAGAAAGTTTTGTTTAGGTTTAAACAAGTTTAGAATAATGAATGTAGTTTCACTACAGTTTTTACACCTGAAACCCAGATACATGAAGGAGAGAGAGGATAAATGATGGATATTTAACTGAGGAAACCAGGATGCTTTGTTTGGGCTTTTTTGTAACTTATCCATAAGCAGAAAAATGGATAACACGAAAGTGTAATCCAAGAGATGATTGAGCATTTTTGCTTCTGAAATACATTGCTATTTTTTTTGAGTTTTATATAAAGTCAGGAGACAAGATGAAATAAGGAACAAGGCTCTTAGGAAGGATTACAGCTGGGATTTATGAAAAAACTTATAAGTTTATTTAAGTGAGGTGAGTTAGAGCATATATTTAGATATAGGATAGTAGAACAAAAGTGGAGTTGAACTGTATCAAAGAGAGTAAGTATGAAGGAATTAATGAATATACATCATGGACACAAGGTTTTGGAGGTTTTACATAGATCCTACATTGTTCCAAATAGGGAAACAGAAGGTTAGCTGTTGTTAGATTGATAGGTTAGAAAAAAGTAAGTTGAAGTTAGAAAGTGATATGAAAATTCTAAACACTTTTATGAGAAGTAACTAAACTATGCTTATATTGAGTTAGAATGACTGAACAGCTTTTTTTTTTAGTGTAGTTGGATTATGACTGAAAAGTATGTTTTGATGGCAGGAAGTGTCAAAATGTTCATTTTATTTATAATGTAGACTTGAACTGAACTTCAAAGAATCTTCAGGGTGAAGTATTTGAAAGTTTAACTTGATATATCTCAAATAAGGCAGAGTATATGGATGCCTAGATAAATGTGACCTTTATGTTTATTAGGTCAGATTATCTTGATATCTATATTAAGTTCTGAAAATTGTTTTCTTTTTCATTTTCAGGATTGTGACTGCTTCCATTCCATCTGGTCACATAACTCATGTTTTTCTGGATGAGTGTGGACATGCTATGGAACCTGAAGCCATAGTTCCCTTAGCGGGCATAGTGACAGGAGCCAGCCAGGTGGTACTGACAGGAGATCCTCATCAGCTGGGGCCTGTTATTAGAAACTCCCAGTGCTTCTCCTCAGGAAAACTCTTTTCTGATAATGGTTTAGGTTAGTATTGTCACATTTAACGTGATATGCCTGACGTATGGTCTTATTTTTGGTTCTAGTGCAGCAGACTGATTGACTGTGGTCAACAAAGAAATCACTCCCATGGAAGAATCCAATGAACGACCAGGGAGGTATATTACCAGCACTGCCCATTTGGGTATTAGTAGGGTTAGTGATGGCTGCATATTGAGCCTGCACTTCAGTGATGTCAAGTTGCACCCCTCTGACACAGGTAGCTGTCTTTTCTTTCTGCCTCACCCACGTGTAGACTATTGGCATTCTTTCCAGAAGCACAGTCTACTTGTCATACATAACACTTGACAGCACATAACTCACACAGCTCATTCTTCGTAACTAGATTTTCGTGTAGTGAGCACTATTTGCTATCCCAGCCTTTTGGCAAAATAGTTGGAGCATTAGACAGAAGTAGCAGTTAGGAACATTTAGGTCAGAGCTTTAGGTAGAAACATTAGGTAGAAGTAGTTAGTAAGAATATTGGGCAGGAGTGTTAGATAGTAGTCAGAAGGAATATTAGGTAGGAGCCTCTGCAAAGACTGAGCTAGACTTGCCTTCTGCTAGTGGCCTTTTTAAGGGAGAGGCAATAAAGGCTAAGAAGCGGCAGTGGAGTTCACCATTATGGAGACTCTGTTGCCATGGCCACCCCCTTGAGGGAGTTCCAGAAGGGTACAGACAACAGAGATATAGATAGATAGCTCCTATAGTTGTCTTTCAAACTGCTATATCTTCTCGTTTCCCCTTACCTTTGTATTTATGTTTTGTACTTTTTTCATTGTGGCTAAGTTAGATGTTATTTATTATAACAGGTTCTTATTTCTTTGGGTAGATAAATGTTGCCAACCTCTTTAGTGTGATAACTAGATTGACATATAAATATCAAGGTGCTTTAAATGTTGCTCTAGGGTGTTTTCCTTGAAAGTGTGGAAGTACTCAGCTTCTGAAATATTTTATTTAGATTATGTGTGTGCCACCCAACTGTTATTTCAGGAAAGGTGCTCTTGTTGTTGGTAAATGGATGAGTTAAGACTTACTTTTAATCACTATATTATTGTGTTACCTGAATAGAAAGTGAAATTGCAGTTTAAAGGAAAGAGGGAATATCTTTTAAATGATTTTGTATCTATACATGACAGACAAGTCGTACTTGGAGAGGCTAATGGAAATGGAAATGTACCAGCCCATCAATGGACGTTTCAATAATCGAGTAGTGACAAAGTTGCTGAATAACTATCGATCACATAAGGATATTCTTAAGGAGCCCAATGAAATGTTCTACAAGTCTGAGTTAAAGGTAAATGTAGTGTGTGTGTAAATTAGTGTCTGTTTTTGGGACTAGAATTTATACATTTGTAAATTGAGATCACTTACATCTTCCACTTAGTAAAATTTTTGGTTTCATTGTTTTCAATTGCCAGTAGATGACCAGGAACTGAAAATATTTTCATCAATTATTTTCATCATATATTGTTAAAATGTAAGTAATTCTTCTGAATGGGAAGATCGTTGTTACGATTAACTTATAAAGTCAGTGCATGTATTTTGAGTGTGCTCTTTGATGTGTCCAGAGCGATATGACTCATCCTAAATATTATGCAAATACCAAGTGCTTTGAAAATGCTAGACAGTTGTGTCTAAGACCCAAATGCAGTATTAAAATTTTTTATTATAAACCAGTCATTGCTTTTAGCTTTCTACTGAATGACAGATAAACAAGAAATAGGATGCAGGAAGCAGTTGCTACCTTTATACATCATAGTCATACACTGTCTCAGTGTATTTTTCATACTTTCCTCCTTCCATGAAATACCATCCCTTCTTGTCTCCTGCATCTTTGCTTATTGTGTATTGTTACTTGTATTTTGTGTTACTTTCACTTGTGATCACTTCTCTGTATTCAGTTGTCAGTATCCTTCCAAAACAGTTTTCAGCTTTACAGTTTCAATCAGCATCTTTTTTTTAAGTCCTAATTTTCACTAACTTATGTTTTTGTATAAGACTGTATGTCTTACGTTTTGCCCTCCAATCAACACTGCTCTCAAGAAAGTTCAACTTTCTCCAAACTTTGGCTTTATGACTAAAGAACTGTTTTAGATAATTTTCTTGGTATTTATATCTTGCCATGATCCATTGGTAAAGCACCACACAGTTCTTTGGCAGCCTTTATTAATGTGCTCCAAGTTCCCCTTTTTAACTATAATCTCACTTTGTACCATTTCATTGTTATCTCCAAGATTCTTATAAAATGAAAGAAAACAGCTGAAGTCCATGAATGAGGTTGAAAGGGATACTTGTGGTTTTGATGGGTCAGTGGTGGAGGAAAGGTAGGATGTAGGGGAGGTTGGTGAAGGAGTAGATAGATACTTCCTCCTCCCTGCCTCTCGCTTGCTTATGTTCCTCTGCCATGGGCCCCATGTGACTGGCTTCTTTGATTGGTTATTATTGTGTAAATCTCCCCTTCTTTGATATATGTTATGTTTTTTGCATCCTGTATTATTATTGTTAACCCCAAATGTCATAAAATTGATGTTAGTAATGATACAAAGGTGCTGATGGTGACATAGTTACTACTACCTCCCTTACTGCTCACTTGCTTCGCTACCATGGGCTTTCACATCTGGCTTCTTTCATTGTTTTTATTTTATGTTAATCTTCCCTTCTCTAATCCATTGACTGTGACTACTTTAGATATTTAGTGTACATTTTAGTGTGGAAAGTATTGTAAAGGAAAAAAAAGTTATTAATTTTTAGTCTTACCAATTGAAACTTTATTTTCTCAAAAAGAAAGATATCTTTTTATCTATTAATTATATGTTGCTTACGTGCATGGTTAGCTCATCAAATTAATGAATATTAAGGCTCTAGTGCTGCCAGGCTTACAGTGCTTCCCTTCTCTTGGCGTTATATATACACGTCTTACACTGCAGTCATGTTTGAATTTCTGGTATCTTCCATTATATATATATGATAGTGTTGATGTTTTGTGGAAGTTATGAAGAATATATGATGTGGGAGGTAAGCTGCTAGAAGCAGTTAGGGGTATTTATCAAGGGTGTAAGGCATGTATTTGAGTAGGAAGAGAGGAGAGTGATTGGTTCCCAGTGAAGGTTTGTCTGTGGCAGGGGTGCTTAATGTCACCACGGTTGTTTAATTTGTTTATGGATGGGGTGGTTAGGAAAGTATATGCAAGAGTTGTGGAGAGAGGCGCGAGTATGCAGTCTGTTGGAGATGAGAGGGCCTAGGTAGCAAGTTGGTTGTTGTTCACTGTTGTTCACTGGTGGCTGAATCGAGTGAGAAACTGCAGAAGTTCGTGACTGAGTTTGAAAAGTGTGTGAAAGAAGAAAGTTGAGAGTAAATGTGAATAAGAGCAAGGTTATCATGTTCAGCAGGGTTGAGGGACAAGTTAGTTGGGATGTAAGTTTGAATGGAGTAAAATTGGAGGAAGTCATGTGTATTAGATATCTGGGAAACAGACGAAGAAAGACCCATTCCCCACATACACACATACATACATACATGCACATATATGCACAGTACATACATAAACATACCAACATATACATATATGCATACATATACATACACACACATGTACACATTACACATGTACATATTTACACTTGTTCGCCCCCATCCATTCCTGATGCCACCCTGCCCCACAGGAAATAGCATCGCCACCCCCTGCGCCAGTGAGGTAGTCCCAGGAGACAGACGAAATGGCCACATTTGCTCACAGTCAGTCTCTAGCTGTCGTGTGTAATGCACTGAAACCACAGCTCCCAATCCACATCCAGGCCCCACAGACCTTTCCATGGTTTACCCCAGACGCCTCACATGCCCTGGTTCAGTCCATTGACAGCACGTCAACCCCGGTATACCACATCGTTCCATTTCACTCTATTCCGTG
>JAYMFT010394725.1:0-19411 GCA_038088735.1 Panulirus argus
ATATATACTGTTTCGACCACATACCTTCCTTTCATAGATGTCTAATCAGTCCATAGGCCCATCAAATAAAAAATCTGAAATAATGGCTTGTTAACAGATATATAGGCTAGACACAGATTCCCTTTTACCATCTGGTTAACATCTCCAGACAGCTGACGGCCACTTGATGTTGTCTCCTCTCATTTCAGTACTGGTTTAATTACGAAACACTTGTATATAAAAAGTATGAAATATACTTACAATTTCAGAATAAACATGTGCTCTCTAAATCATTTATGTCTAAAATATTCTCCGAATAACATAACATTCTTCAATATCTTTCACTTTGTCAGTCGTATGCAATTATACTGACCTCAGTTTAACAACTTAATTCCCTGAAATCAACAAGATGAAAACAGATAACATAATTACTTTACCAGACAGGCGTTCTACAAACAATCAATTACCAAACCTGCAATGACAGAGAAAATGAAAAGATTCGTTCCAATATTTCTTCTATCGTTGTATACGAGTAATTTCTGTCATTTTCCTCTTCTATTCTATGTGTCTTAGCCTTTCATGGATTAAATCAAAAGAAAATACACATGCTGTTGGTTTAAACACAATCAAATAAACAATATTTCTAATTTCAACACACACACAGTTTCAAAAGACCTTGGATTACATAGAGAACTGAAAGCAAAACATACATAATGGATAACTGAAACAATTATTTGGAAAGAAAGATGACTGCAACATCCCCCTCCTAAAATAGGCATGAGTCAGTCACTGGCTGACTCATGATTACCTGGAATACGGGACAAGGCATCAGCTACAACATTGTCCTTTCCTCTTATATGTTTAATAGCTAAATTATAATCTTGTAACAAAAGACTCCACCTTGCTAAACGTTTTCATCTTATGCAAAAACAAAAAAAGCCTTGTGATCCGTAAACACTTGAATCGACCTGCCAGATCCTCTCAAATAAATTATGAATGGTTCAAACTTAATATCAGTGCCAAAGTCTCCTTCTCAATAACACTATAACTTTTCTGATATGAAAGAAACTTGTTTGAAAAATATCAAAATGGAAAATCAACATCATTTTTCTCTTGCTTTAAACGTCCACCAACTCCAAAATCACTAGCATCCATATATAAGTTAAATGATCTATCATAATTTGGAGTAGAAAGTATGGGTGTTCCTACAAGTATCTATTTTAATTTCTTAAAGGCCTCATCACAATGATAACCACACATGAATTTGACTTTCTTTGACAATAAATTGTTTAATGGTAAAACAATGTTTGAAATTTTCATACAAAACCTACGATAATATCCGGCCATACCCAAAAATCTTAATGACTCTCCTATTTGTAGGTGCTGGAAATCCTAAAATATTTTCCTGTTGCTTTAGCAAATTCACTCCTCACAATGTTTACAGTTAGATTTGCTTGGTCTAGCCTGTTTAACACTTCCTTTATTAAATACAAATGTTCTTCCCAAGTTCTTTTTAATACAAAATCATGTCATCTATGTAAACAAAGCAATCTTTAACACCACACAATACTTGATTTACTTATCTTTGGAAAGTACAACCACTGTTTTTCAAACCAAAAGGCAAGGCTTAAATTGATACAAACCATCCATAGTTACAAATACAGAAATTTCTTTTGCTCTCTGTCAGAGGTACTTCCCAATATCCTTTTAATAAATCTATCTAAGTTACAAATTTAGCATCTCATATATGATCTATGCAATCATCTACTCTTGGAATAGAATACAAGTCAGCTTTAGTAACTTTATTTACCTTTCTGTAATCAGTACAATATCCATATGAAAAACCGTAAGGTTTAATCACCAACACACAGGGTGAACTCCAAGGACTGTTACTTTTATTAAATTAAATCATCGTCCAGCATATATTGTATTTCTTTTGTCATTATCTCCCTCACCTTAAGATTCCTTCTATATGGGTGTTGCTTAATGGGTGCTGCATTGTCAACCTCAGCTTCATGCTGTATTACATCAATTTTCCTTGGAACATCAGAAAATAAAGACTTAAACTCATGGATGATTTGTATTATTTCACTTTTTTCTTAATTTCTAAATGATCACGCATATTTTCTAAATCATTTAACACATTTGATTATTTAACTGTTAATCTTTACATCTCTCCAACTTCACATTCTCACTTTCATCCATTACCTCTACATCATTAGATCTGACACATGTACAACAAGTATTGCTAGTACTATCTTGCTTTAAAGGATTTCTGTCATATTAGGGTTTTATCATGTTTACGTGACAAAATTGATTTGGTTTGCTTCTTTCTGTAGTATCCACAACATAGTTCAATTCTCCCACTCTTTTCTCAATCACCCAGGGACCACAATATTTTGCTTTCAAAGGATTTCCTTTTTGTAGCAATAATAATAAAACTTGATCACCTGGTTTAAACTCTGTTTCTAAATTTCATATCATACCATACTAGAATATTCTCCTGACACTTTCAAAATTTCTACAGCAATTTCTCTAGCCCTACACAGTCTGTTTTTAAAATCTGATACATGCTTTAAAAGCCCATTAGAGTCACTCTTCCCTTTTCACTTCTTCAACATACTTAATAGACCTCTCACTTCATGTCCATACACCAACTCCAATGACCTAAAACCTGTAAATTTTTCTACTACAGCTCTAATGGCAAACAATGCGAAAGGCACACCCACATCCCAATCTACAGATAATTCCTCACAATACTTTTCAAAATATTTTTCAAAGTTTGGTGGAATCTCTCTACAGCTCCTTGGCTTTGTGGATGATAAGCACTTGACATATATATTTTTTTTCTATGTAACCCCTTTGATATTTTCTTGGACATTCCTGATGTGAAATTACTTCCCTGGTCTGACTGTACAATTTCAGGCAGGCCCATCCAGGAGAAATATCTCCCTAACTCTCTAAAATATTTCTAAAATGTATGCAGTGTAATGGTACAGCTTCTAGAAATCTGGTAAACGCACACACTATTGTTAATAAGTACTGATTTCCTTTACGTGCTTTTGGTAAGGGACCTACACAATCAATTATAATTCTGCTAAAAGATTTACAAAAAGCAGGAATTGGTTACAGTGGATTCTGGCTTTATAGTCTGGTTGGGTTTACCAACGCACTGACATAATTCACATGTCTTACAGTACTGTGATACATCTCTCTTCATATTTAGCCAATGAAAATGAGTTATTAACCTGTCATTTGTCTTTCTAACTCCCAAATGTCGAGACAAACAAGAACCATGGGAAAAAGCAACAACTTGTACCCTATATTTCTTTGGAATAACAATCTGCTTTTTAACCTCCCAATGATCAGATGCTGGAACTGACATATCACTCTCACTCCCTTTTCTAACAGATTTACTCCAACTTTCTTTCAAACTCTCATCACTTTTCTGTAACTCTATCAGCTCCTCCCTGTCCAGAACAAAATCTGAAAGTACATCAGATATTAATTTCTCATTTTCCAATTTCACTGTATTATCTCTGTTTACAGACTCCTCTTCATCAAATATATTATCTAAATCATTTTCAACTTCTCTCTTCTTCATTCCCCTGGTTACAACGCATGCTGGGTAAATAATTTCACTGTGCTGTACTTCATCATCCTTTGAGGTATTCTCCACATTCTTATCCATCGTGTGATTCACTTCTGCAGTAACCTCTAAATCAAATGGATGTTCGTTCATGATATGATAGGTTCTGGGACTAATTTGTCACATGCCAATTCTTTTCTCAACAGCATATGTATTTCAGATACAGGAACTTCCTCACAAATCCAAACTTTTACCCTGCCACTCACAAATTCACTCTCAAGATTCACATTATATAATGGGATAGTCATTCCTGATCCTAACCCTTCTACACTTACTTCTTCACCAGAGAAAGATTCCTCTGTCCACTCTGATATATCTTTCAGAATTTGACTAATCTACTCCAGTATCTCTCAAAATTCATTTTTTTTTTCTCAGGACTACCTTTAATCCCAACCTTTCCTTCAATAATATATTTCTCAAAATTTACAAGTTCTGGTTTCCTCACACGGTACTCATTTCCTCTTACATCACAAATATCGTGGGTCTTTCTCCGAGCAACAGTTAATGCCGCTGACTTTGGTATTTTTTGACACTGATATTCAGTATGACCTATTTCTCCACATCCCATACATTTCATTGGTGGTCTATCCTGTTTACTAACATAAGAATTATGATAGAACTGAAGTCTTGGATATCCATATGGCATTTTTCTTTGATATCTATTTCCTACAATATTTTGTGGTACATGGTTAGGTGGACCTTCCATAGAATAATGTGGGCTATGTTGCTTGACATCTGAATAGTTATGCTGTTTATGTTTGTCACAATTATAACTGTTACTCTTTTTTTCATGTTGAAGGCTCCAGTTAGGGACAAAAGTCCACATCAAGGCCGGGCCCTAATTGAAATATAGACAGAATTGAGAAATGAGGGAAAAAAGACAGGAAAAGTATTTACGAATTTTTGAGAAAATGAAAAACCTGTCTCTTCAAATGAGACAGGTCATAGTTACTGGGAAAGACATGAGAAGGTAGAGAGTTCCAATGCTTCGACGTGTAGGGAAAGAAGCAGTTATCAAAACGGCACACCCTTGAGTTCCCGATGGCCACAGAATAATCATTTGACGCAGCAGCTTGCAGAGTATTTTGTAGTCTAACGAGTGGTGGGGGATCACAAGCAGCCAGCTCTCGGGAGCAAAAGCCAAAGTAATACCTATAGAAGAGGGAAGGTGAACCAACATTGTGGCGTAGGGCAAGGGCGTATCAATCCCTTGTATAAACGAAGCAACTGTTTAGAAGAGAAAAAGTTACATCTAAATAGGATACCCAGTTTCTTAGAGGCAGACCTAGCTATTCCATTAATGTGGGGTTTCGAAGAACGATTGAACGTTACAGTAATACCAAGTATGTTCATTGAGTCAAGAGATGGAATTACAGAACCGTCAAAGGAGATAGGAGAGTTGTGAGGAGTTTTCGATAGAGAGATAGGTAGAAATTAGGTCTTGGAGGCATTAAACTTAGCTAGATTTTGTGTACCCCACTGAGATATCCTGTCTAAGCCCAAGTTTATTGTGGAAGCTGTGTCAAGGCGAAATGCACATCGAGTGAGAGAAGACGGAGCAGAATTGAAGGATGTGGATGAATGCAGTGTTGGGTCATCAGCGTATGAGTGCATTGGATTACTTTTGGAAGAGAATTAATCATTTAGTTTACAATGAAGGTATTCAGAATCATGAAGTGCTCTGATGAACTCGATCCGAGCCGTTGCTTAAGGCTTCTGATTTCACTCGTAATAATGGATACAAACTCCTGATAAGCGTCTTACTTCAGATGAGGCAAAGTACCTTTTTCTTGAATCATTTTAGGTAATATGCTGAAAAGATCTATCAGTTAGATTCGTTTAGAAACAGACTTGGTAAATACTTCGCCTCAGATCCTCTACTAACATTGTTTACGCCTTCTCCTTCTCTTTAGGTCACCTGTATGCTTTTCTTCTCTTACCACACAAATCTCTCAATCTCTTATCTCTTGCACTAACACAAACATTCTGCTTTGGGACTCTGCCGCACGTTGATTTACACTTTACATCCCATTTTCAACCTGACTCACACTTCTCTATCCTATACTACCATATGGGATCATGCAGCACACTATTTCATTACATATCCCAACCCATCTCAGTGTTGTGTTACGTTGCCTCGCCATATCTGACCTGCTGTAGATAACCTTACTGCGTCACCTCCCACGGTGCTACCTAAGCCAGCATCACTCTACTCACTTTCATACTGAACCAAACTCTATGTTACAACGTATGGTGAGCTCAGGTAAAGGTAAAGGTGATAAGGGTATCGTTCATATGTAACCAACGAAATTACTGTTATCTACCTGCCTGGACATTGGCAATTTTTGCGACGGTTACGCAGTGAGCCAGCACTTAAGTGGCTGTCGAGCTGCACTCATTTGGCCTAGGTACTTGCCTTTTATTTCTGCCTTGCCCACAGGTGGAATGCTGGCTCTCGGTGCACAAACAGGCAACCTCTCCATCTCCAGGTCATACATAACGCTTGACAGTATGTAACTCTCCGACTCGTTCTTCGTATACCTGTCCTAGTCTTTTGGCAAAAATGTTCGCAAGTACTCTTAGATAAGTAAGAAATTGCTCTTTCTCTCTCTCTCTCTCTCTCTCTCTCTCTCTCTCTCTCTCTCTCTCTCTCTCTCTCTCTAATTATGTATATAAGATCAGCGTTGATACCTATCACATATTACCCTAATAATAGCATCCGATGCAATTTCACCACAATAACAACGTCAAATAAGTTGCATTCATAAACTGAGGGACAGATGGCGTACCACTTGTTGCGTCCGGCACAGGAGTGTCAATCGGGGTCACTCCACCTGGGACTGTTCAGCCTTGACGATCCTGGTGATACAAGAGGGTCCGGGATACCGTCCACCGGTTCCTTGATGTTGTCAGGCTTACGTTTTACATTAGATTACTGTTATATTCTCTGCTTTGCCACCACTCCTTGCGCTCGTTCTCTCCCATCTCTCCCTTCCCCTCTCCATTCCTTTCCTCTCCCCCCCTTCTTCATTTACCTTTTCCCTTTTTCCCAATCCTCTGTTCCCTTCTCCAGTTCCTTCCTATTCTCTGTTTCCTTCCCCTCCTGTATGTAACAAATCAGGCTATTGTACCTTGAGGCTAACGCTGGATAATCTCATAATCTGGAACTTAATGAATTAGAGTCAAAAGAAAGTAACTTTTCTTCAACTTGCGAGATGTTGCTGCAAGAAAAGGAGCAGCCAGAGAGAGAGAGAGAGAGATTAGAAAGGGAGTCAGAGGGATGAGAGATGTTTGAGGAAAAAATGTAAGAGGATTTGTGTGACAGGGATCCGTGAGGTTGTTTGAATGAAAGAAGCAGGAAAAATATATGCGAAAGTGAAGGAAGGTGAACGGGTGAGTGGGTGAGAATTACTGGAGGGAGAGAAGGGGAATGCATGTGTTGGATACAAGCCGTCCACTGGCAGACAATAGAATTCCATTCAGTACAGTTGATTGGGAAAATTTCAGCAAGCTGCTCACGTCCTACGTTAGGCAAAACTAGATTACGCTTCTCAAGTTTGGTCAACACACTTAAAGATGCACAAAGAAGTAATGGAGAGGAAAGCTTGTTCCCATTTTTTTCCCCACTTCCCCTTTTCATCGATATTCCCATTTTCTTGTTTGTTTTCCTCACACTATTTTCCCCCTTCCAAAACATCTTATTCTCCCTGAAGTATTCTGATACTCGCTCACCCTAACTCTCATTCGCACTCTTTTTCAGCCCCTGCACCTTCCTCTTGACCTCCTGCCGCTTTCTCTTGTGCATCTCCCAAGCACTCGCTCTCCTTCCTTGTAAGTAGCACCATTACACCTTTCTTTTCTGCTTCACTAGCAACTTAACGTCGTCATCCCACCACTCACTATCACTTCTCATCTGCCAGCTTACCATCTTCTGCATGCCACAAACATCTCTCGCACATGCTAGCGCTGCTTCCCTAAATACCTTCCATTTCTCAACCACTCCCTATTCTTTGGTTATTCTCCCCTTTTGGCTTTCCATACTTAAGTTTTCTGGGTATTTTTTCACACGAATCACTTTTTCGGGCTTTCGGGCTCACTTACTTTCATCACCTTATCAGCAACATCATTTCCTCTTTTCCGAAAAACCTTTCAATTCTTCACCCTCGTCTCCACAAAGTAATGATCAAAAGTCCCACTAATTACACCTTCTCAACACATTCATATGCAAGAGTGTCTCTTTGGCACACTTATGAATAAGTATGAAATCCTATAATGACCACGCTCCGTCTTTCCTGCTCACTCACATGTAATTATGTATGTCTCTCTTTTCAAACCAGGTATTCCCAATCACCAGTCCTTTTATCAGCATACAACTCCAGACACTGCTTACCATTTCTATTCGCCTACTAAATGCCCTATATTCCCCTGTTATACACTTATCTTCCATTCAAAGCACCCATCACTATTATCTAGTATCTTTTGACTAATCTATTGAAACACTCAGCTGCTCCCAAAGCACTCACCTCTATTCATCTTTCTTCTCGTCACGAGGTGCATTAGAACAAAGCTCCTAGTTCTAGAAGAATTTTCTGGCTGTCAGCAACCATTTTATGAAGACCCCCTTTTTTCAAACCATCTTTAGCTCTGGCGTCACGATTGACTGTCTGTTCGATTAATTACAGACATTGAAGGATATCCCTCACTGCCTTTACACTGGTTAGTCCTCTCACCACTCTCTGTATCCTCCTGATGACATCCAGGATGAGTAATTGGAAGACTGTTCATTTCCAACCTGTATGCAGGGAGGTGTCTTGCATTGCCACATGATCATAAGAGAAGTACCGTGGCATTATATTTATTTCAGCTTGGCCCGGCTTCCAGCTGGACACTTGAGTAAGTCAAAGACGGACCATCCCGACCATGTTTGACGACCAAGACTAGAACGTTGAATACCTTTTACTCTCAGTATATGAATAAGTTGAAGTCGATGTATTAGCTTGCAAATAACCAACAACAGGTCAGTTCAGATAATGTTCTAACAGCTCCAAAGACTCTCTTTTTAAATTTGGCCATGTGGTCATTTGGTAAAGCTTGATACATATGTGGGACCTAATACAAAGAAAATTTACCATTAACTGACATCTAGACCACAGTTACAGACTGCAGGTTTCTTGAAGGTCAGCCTCTGTAATTTTTTTTTTCAGTTATGCAAAAAAAAAAAAAGAAAAATGTGACTTGGTCCTATAAAACTCCAAGCGGATGGTAATCCTATCAGTAATAAGAGCATCAGTCCATTTGGTCTGCAGGGATCTGGCATGAATGACTTGGTCATTCAGCGCTAAATGGTGTAGGAGTAAATAATGCGGCAGGCCCAGATAAGTTTTATCAGAGGACGCTGAAGGAGGCGTAGAATGAGGTAGTTAAACTATTAACTGCTCCTTTCAAAGAGTCACTTGCTACGGAAAATGCTCCAGAGGAATGGAAATTTGTCAGTGTGTCACCGACATTCTAAAAAGGTAATAAATCACTCTCTGGGAACTTTTGTTCAGTTTGTTTAACTTCTGTAGTTGGTAGTTTAATGGAAACCATCATTCGGGATAAGACTAAACCATTTAGAGGACCACCATTTAATAAACCATTCTCAGCATGGTTTTCAACGAAATCGCTCACTTTTGACAAATTTGCTTGATTTTTTTTTTCATGGAATTATTAATACAGATGATGACAGTAAAGTAGTTGATATCATCTGTTTAGATCTTAGAAAAGCATTCCGCAAAGTTCTTGATCAAAGATTACTAACAAAAGTTAAGTCTTGTGGTATGGATGAGGTTGTACTTCATTGGTTAGGGAACTGGTTGACTAGCCGTAAACAGAAAGTAGTGATTAAAGGTCAAGCCTCGGAATAGTTACACGTAACAAGTGGTGTGTCACAGGGATAAGTCTTGGGACCAGTTCTCTCTCTCATGTATATTAATGATACTGATGCAGGGATTCACAGTCACATGATGATGCTAAGTTGGGAAATAAATCTGCAACAGAAACTGAATATCTGCATTTCCAAAATGACATAGACAAGCTGATGGACTGGGCTAAGAGGTGGCAAATGAATTTTAATGTTATCAGTGCACAGTTTTGTACGTTAGATGTAAAAATGAGAAGGCAAGGTGCAATATGAATTCTGTTAAGCAACAAAAGGTCAATGAGAAAAGGGGCTTGTATTTAATAATCTCCGGAGACCTAAATTCAAGAAAGCAGTGCTCGGAAGTAGTAAAAAGGGTGAACACAGTTCTTGGATTCATAGGAAGGTTTTTCGAATTCCAATCTCGAGATATTATCCTTTCTGTTTGTAACTCACTGGTGCGACACCATCTTGAATGTTATGTCCAGTTTTGGTCATCTTACTTGAGGGAAGACAAAATCGAGAGAGTACGCAGGCAAGGTACTAAGGTGATTCCGCAAGGTACCGAAGTGATTCCCGGCCTGAGAAACAAATTCTATTAGAGCTCACTAGATGAATTGGATTTATCTTGGAAAAGAGAAGATTGAGAGGTGATCTAATGCAGGTATTCATAATCATTAGAGACTTTGATAATTTCGATATAAAGACCTACATGATTATATATCCGTCTGATTTCACTCGCAGTAATGGCTATAAACTTGTAAGCAAACGTTTTATCTCCATTGAGGTGAAGCACTTTTTCTTCCGAAGGATTCTTAACATATGGAATGATATACGAATTAGAGTAGTTGAAAGCAGTACAATAGATACGTTTAAGCAAGGACGTGCTAAACATTTTCCTTCATATCCACGACTAACATTGTTTGCACTTCAATAGCTACGCGATAAGTTTACAATTTTCCTCTTCCTAAGATTAGTAAGTCTTTTTGCTCTAAACACCACAATCCAAAAGTTTCTGTTCTCTTCCACTATCACAAAGAGCCTCGTTAGGACCCAATGATCTGTTGTTGTTTGAATTCAGTTGTAATCAGCTGTAAGCAGTTGCATAATGCAAATGTCATGGCATCAAACCTAAGCTAGCCTGCTGATTCCAGGATTTGCTTGTAGATGACTTGGACGGTAGCTGTTACAATTGGTGAGGCCTCGGCGATTAGTAGGCAACACATACAAAGATTTAGGTAGTGCAGTAATCAGAAGTGACTCTTGGACGTGGAAGAGGTAACTTATTGCTGTCCTAGCACATGAAGAATGTAAGAATCCGAGAGAGCATTTATTTATGACTTTAGAAATTATCTCATTTTCGTCCTGATGGTGTCATTTCCGAATGAAGATGATGCGTTTTGCGATCCATATCGCTTCTATAAAAAGTGATGTTGTGGAAGAAGTAACGCTGTAATACAGCTGGAAGTCATACAAATGTTGACATTAGGACCGAGTAGCTGACGTCCTTGATTCATTCACACTTTTCTGATTGGTTTCAATTCCATCAAAACTGAGTCGCTGTTTTCGTAGCAGACTGTACGTAAAACCATAATCCTAGTTTACGATGGAATTTAAAGAAAAACTGCAGGTTTCCCGCCATCCTTCCTAGCAATCAGACGTTCCATTGTGTGCTCAGCAGCACGATACACTAAATTGGATCTATTATAATCTTTACTGTGATTTTTCAGGGCTCTATCACTGCATATCTTTAAGTAGAACTTTTTCATGCTTTTAAATGTTTAACAAGTTGCGTATCATACTACAGTAAAAGGAACAAAATACTCCTGCAGGTTTGCTTGGGAAACACTGCGCGGATTTTGGAGAACATGGAACTCCCGTTAGCTTAACGTACAAGGTAGTGTTTTTTCCGTTATTTCTTTTCTTTTTATTGTTATCATATCAGCTTTTGAGAGATAACTATTATCCTTTTTCTAAAGGCTTTTCTGTCAACTGCTCTTTACATACTGTAGTGATGAAAAGTTTTGTACTGTGGTACAAAAAAAAGACGTATGCACATTCAGGTCACATGAGCTGAGGAAATACGGCATCGTAAAGGAAAACCGTCATCCGGAAGCATAAGGAGCTTGGTAGATTTTTGTAAGATCGAATATTCGGTGATGAGCTTTAGGTCTTTTACTAAGCTTAATTTTCAGTACTATAAAATTTCTGTTTACTGTTTCAGTGTGCCAGCGGGTCAACATTGTTCTATGTGCAATGGGAAGTTTGGCTTTCAGTTTTACAATAATCTTGAGATGCCTTCCTTTGATCTGAAGGATTTTTTCTGGACAGACGGACCCTTAAGGATAGCTGGCTGGAGCTATTGATAAGATAACTAGTACACAGGGTAGACGTCCTCCAAGACATCGCCGAATCCAGCTTGTTGAAAGGATCAGGCAGTGAGCCATCAACGATGGGAAGTAGCTCTGTGGTTGTTGAGACACACCAAAGTACGTAATCCTTCTCTCAGGAGAGCTGACCCTTCAAGGTGGTGTGACGAGGTGCAAAACCCCTTAAACGTTTACCTTTCATGTCAACAATTACAAAAAAAAATCGCTTTCAGGCCTTAGATGATGTCGACAGCAACGAACATAATGAACCATGGAAAAATGGAGGAATTCTGCGCTAGAAACCCCTCACGCAGTAAACGCTTATGTTTTCCGGATGTCAGAATAGAAGATGATGCCGAGGTTTGAGGCGGCACTAACGAAAATCCATTTATTGTTTGTCATACAGGCACTGACGATATACTGAAGGAGTGATTGAAGGAGCTGACGTTTTCGAAATAAAGCTAATAATGATGATTTAAGGAGTTCCTCCCACGATGGGAACCGGGAACGTATCCTTCATTAAGACGTTCAGTCTAAATAACAGATTAATGAACCTCTGTTTATCGGGAGGGGGCTCAGCTCATAAACTAGTGGCAGCATTTCTACATGCAGTCTGGTTTGTTTATGAAGGATGGACTACAATTGAATGAAGTGAAAGCTACACGTTTTGGTAAGCTCCTTAATGAGTCCACACGTACGTTTTGGTCAAAAAATGCAGCCCTTTGTGCATCAGACCCATCTTCCTCCGTAAATACCCTTCGAAATAGGTCCCAGTCTCATCGAAAAATTTATGTTAATTCTCGGATGATAGGCGGTACACTTTCAGAGATAACAGCGTTAGTAGAAAATTATGTGACTGTCATTTCCGAATCTTAGTTCATAGTAACAATAGAGGCATGTTCTCCGAATGCGCATTTCAAGGGAACACTCTGTTTAATAGGGATAGGGGAAACGAAGTAGGCGGTGGTGTATTGCTCTTTGTTAAAGCTCAATGAAATTCCGACTAAAAATGTTGCCCGTTGAAAATGTCGACTTCATTTTTTGTAGAAATTATAGATGAAATTCATAGAAAATATCAGTAGAACTAATTCATAGGCTTCCAGGACAGACACCAGAGGTGACGAATGACATGACTGTTTAATAGAAATCTCTGATGAAGAAGACTCTATCATAGTAGGAAATTCTAACTTACCGATATCTAAATAAGGGGGGTATCCCTTTTCGGTAGTACCGGGCGTAGACTCTACCTAAATTTACTTGATAGTGCCTTCATCCCATTGGTCGAGAAACCTACTCGCGATGACAGTATATCAGCTCTAGTTCTAAGTGCAAATGAGGTTCTCTTTAATAACGTTGAAGCTGAAGAAAAGTTTGGTACAAGTGATCACCGACAAATCACTTTTGAGGTCACTTTCAGCAATGTATATAAAGTTTCTCAACATAACAGTCGTGAAAAAACGTCCGATTTTAAGACAACAAATTTTCATAATCTTCTCATTGCCCTTGACAGTCAAACCTGGGATGATATGGTTAATGAAAACTATATGAACAAATCTTGGAAAAACTTCAGTAAATCCTTCAAAGCAGTAGAGGGAACATAAGTGCCAATGCGTTGTAGAGGGTCCGTTTCTAAAACAAGGCCATGGTGAAGGAAGGGTGAAATGACAAAGTACCTGTTGTCTAAGGGAGCAGTTCATAAGGAACTGGAAAAGACCAGTAACCAGCATGATAAAGCAAGATATGTACATTTACGTAGAGAAAGTAAAAGAGTAATACGACTAAGCGAACATCAATGTGAAGCGAATATTGCCGAAAATAGCAAGAGTAACCCGAAGGATCTTTACAGTCATATTAGAAGCAAAGAAAATCATTGCTCAGTCAAATGGTCCATAAACTAAGTAAAACGGCCACTTGGTTCAAGACAATGAAGCCATGGCAAATAACTTAAATCATTGTTTTTCATTTACATTTATTATCGAAGACACAACCCATGTCCCGAATCCAGTCTCACTGATAAGAAAGGAGAACGTTCTATGAAAATTAGATAAAAGCTGCAGACATGCTTTTAGCATAAACGGAATGAAGAGAGATAACGCGGAACGCCCTGATAGGCTTTATTTGACAATGAAGGAAGCGAAAAATGTTAAGCCCTTGAGTGCCCTTTTTCAAAATTCATTTACTACGGGAAAAGTTCCAGATGAATGGAAGACTGCCAACGTAACACCGATATTCCAAAACGGAAATAAGGCATTGTTCGAAAATTTTCGGTCAGTTACCTTAGCGCCTTTAGTTGGAAAGCTTATGGAAAATATTAATCAAGATGGGATTATAAACAATTTAGAGGACCATCATTTAATAAACGATACTCAGTACGGTTTTCGACGATATCGCTCATGTATAACAATCTGCTTGATTTCTTTTATATATGACGAAAGTAAAACTAATAATGTCATCTATCTCGAATTTCAAAAAGCATTCGATAATGTTCCGCAACAAAAGTTACTTGCAAAAAGTAAGTCAAGTGGCAGTGACAGGGGCTGTACTTCAATGGTTCGGAAATGAATTAACTGGCCGTAAACAAAGAGTAGTGATTAATGGTCAAGCCTCGAAATGGTTAGACGTAGCAAGTGGAGTGCCACATGGATCAGTCTTGCCGGTTCTCTGTCTCATATAATTAATGATATTGATACTGGGTTGAATTGAAGATATCAAAATTCGCTAATGACACAAAATTGGGAGGTAAAACTACAGATGAACTTGAATGTCTTTCATTTCAAACTAACATAAACAAACTGACGGACTGGGCCCATAGGTTGGAAATTAATTTCACTCCCGATAAGTGTAAAGTTTTACATATTGGTAGAAAAACGAAAAGGCTAGAAACAGTGTATACTCTGATGAACTGTAAAAGTTGTACGAGGAAAAATTCTTGGGCGTAATTATCTCTGGTAACCTCAAACCAAGTAAGCATTGCACAGAAGCTGTGAAAAGAGTGAACAAATTTCTTAGACTTATAAGATGGGGATTTTGAATTTAAGTCCATGGAAAACATACTTCCTCTTTGTAATTCATTGGTTCGCCCACATTTTCAATATTGTGTTCAGTTTTCGTCACCCTACCTACAAAGGAGATAGAATGGAAAGAGTGCATCTTCTAGCTACAAACGTAATTCCCGGGCTGAACAGCAAATCCTATAAGAACCGATTAGACAATCTGAACCTATCTTGCTTAGAAAAGAGAAGGCTGAGAAATAATCTAGTACAAGTATTAAAGAACATCAGAGGTTTTGATAATCTTGATCTATCAATGGCCTTACGACTTGATTCGTCTGATTTCACTCTTAGTTATAGATACAAACTCGTGGGCAAACGTTTTACTACGAAAGAGACGAAGTACTCCTTCTTCAACAAGATTGTTAATATGTAGAATGATTAGCCACTTAGAATAGGTCAAAGAAGTACTATGCATACGTTTACGAATAGACTTCAGTAAATATTTCGCTTCAAGTCTACGACTTAACATCATTATCGCCTCGTTAGTCACACTGACAATTTATAGGTTATTTTCTTTGTATCATCTTTATGCCATGCCTACTAACCTTTGCCATACTTATATGTGAAATTCTGATATCTTCCACTTCACAAACAGTCTCCAAAAGGACCTAGTGTTCTGCTGCTCTCTAAATTCTTGTGTATTCATCTGTGTATAATCCGCTTGTGAAAACCGTTTCTTAATCTTTGTAAGCGATGTTTTTTGAAAAAAAAAGAGAATCTATTATACTAATGAATGCCGAAGAGAAAACTAACGCTACTAAATTTGACGTATGACTTGGAATGAAGCAACGTAAACCAGATCTCTGCTGGCAGCTGAGTCATGGTGGCCGGGTTATGCCACTTTCGAAGGACATCACACAAACAGTCTCCCCTCTCAACCACCTTTTTCCACCCTGTTTTTCTGCTGATTTTTTTTAATTGCCTCATTTACAAGTGCTCTATATGTCATTCATACATACATGATGCATACGAAATAACTAAATCACTCATTGTGTAAATTACAACTAGGATTTTATCAAAGACAACATACAACCTCTCAGTCTACAAACACAGATTCCTTCTAGCTCACTGGGCGCCTACCCTGGACCTTAGGATCCAGAAGACTAACCCATAACCTTGTCTCCCCTTCAAGGTCGACGGGAGGCAGCACTGCGGCACTATGAGGCGGCGCTGGGGCTGGACCCGGAGCACCCGGTGGCGCTGGTCAACACGGCTAGACTAATGAGGACCCTTCGCCACAACAACCAGGCCGAACTCCTCTACAAGAGGTGAACCGCAGAGTGTGCTGCCGTTGAAGAGCATGACAGATGTGGACAACCCTTAGAGATGACCCCAAACGCTATCCAATGGCACTAAACCTCGTACATGTAGTGATTAAGCTGACACACTACACAGAAGTTAAAACACTTGCAATGTTACTGTAGAACACCCAGGTATATGTAGGGATAATCTGCACATGGTGATGCAGTGATGCTGTTACAGGAAGATCAACCAGGCTGACATGCTATAATGCAAGTAAAACATACGAATTCTTGCTGTTTGAAACTCTTTGGTTAGTGTTGAGAACAGCCATTAGCACAGTTATTGATGGGAAGCTGGTTACTGTTCAGAACACACCAAGATGCCCTAAAAGACTAAACGAATGAATAGTTGTCGTATGGGCTAGTCGCAGGAGGGAAAATATAAACAAACTCAGGTACTCTACAGTAGCTTAGGTATATGCATATATAGCTATCCGTTTTTCCTATCTGTCCGCCATTTCTCGAGTTAACGACGTGACGCCAGAAGCTGATGAAGAAGGGCTGCATTTGCTTACACCAATTCTCTAGATGTCACGTGCAATTCACCGAAACCATAGCCACTTATACACATCCAGGCCCCAGAGATCCTTTCATGGTTTTCCCTGGCCGCTCCGCATGCCCCGGTTTAGTCCATTGACAGTATGTCGACTCCAGTATACTACATCATTCTAATTCACTCTACCCAAAGCACAATTCTCACCCTCCTGCTCGTTCAAGCCCCATTCACTAAAGATCTTGTTAATTTCGTCTTTCCACCTCCAATTTGGTCTCCCCCATCTCCTTGTCCCTTCCATTTCTGACACATATGTTCTCTGGCAATCTCTCCTCCCCGGTTCTCTCCATATGTCAAAACCATATCAGCGCACCCTCTTTAGCTCTCTCAACCAAACTCCCCTTAATACCACACCTCTCTCTTACCCAATCAATTCTTACAGAATCAAACTTCCTTAAACCACGTATTGTCCTCATATGTTTCATATCCAACACATCCACCTTCCGAACATCCTCATCTATAGCCGCTACGTCGTAGCCATATGGCATAGAACTACTATAGTATATTCAAATCACCCACTTTCGCCCTCCCAGATAACGACCTCTCTTTCCACAGATTTTTCAATGCTCCCAAAATCTTCGCCTCTTCACCCATCCAATGACCCACTTCTACTTCCATGGTTCCATTCGCTGCCTGTCTATTCCCAGTTATCTTAAATGCTCACTTCTTCCAAATTTTCTCGTCAGACTCACATCCCAACTAACCTGTCCCTCTGCCCTGCTAAACATAATAACCTTGCTTCTATTCACATCTCTTCTCAGCTTTCTCCTTTCACACATTCTCCTAAAATCAGTCACTAACTTTTTGCAGTTTTTCATTCAAATCTGCCACCAGAGCTGCGTCAACAGCAAACAACAACAAACTCACCTTCCAGTTCCCACAACATTTGTTTGTAAGACCTTCCACAAGATATCTCTATACGCTATCATATGCGTTCTCCAGATCCATAAATACCATATACAAATCCTTCTTTTTTTTCTATTTCCCACACATATTCTTCAAAGTAAACACCTGATCCACACACCCTCTATCACAACTGAAACTACATTTTTCCTTCCCAGTCTCTTTCACTGCACTTGCCTTCGCCCTCTCAACCACCACTCTCCCATACAATATCAAGTACGCTCAACAAACTTATACCTCTACCGTTAGAACACTCACCTTTCTATACAGTGGTACTAAAACACAGTCACCCTCTCTCTTAGAAAATTCAACTGCACTACCATCCATTCAAGCCGCTTTGCCACATTTCATCTCACGTAAGGTTTTCACCACCTCTTTTTTCTTCTACAAATCACTTTCCATGACCCTCACTTCGCATACCTCCCCGACCCAAACACCCTACATCTGCCACCCTACTATCAAACACATTGAACAATCTTTCAAAATACTCTATCTCTTCCACACCTCATCACCACCGGTTATAACTTCCCCATATATCCCCTTCACCGATTTTCGTAATAAAGTTTACTGATAATCTCTCACCCCATTTCTCTTTTGCCCTCTTTTTCAACCCCTACACTTTGCTCTTGACTTCTTACCATTTTCTCTTGTACATTACCTAATCTCTCGCACTGAATCCCTTTACGTACCATCTATATATTTCTTTTCTCTTTCATCAGCAACTGTACTTCGTCATCCCACCACTCACTACCCTTTCTCACCTCCTGTTCTTCCCTTTCCGCATGGAACGTTCCTCTCTTGCACCTGTTAGAATTCCCTACATAAATGCTTTTCTTTCCTCACTCACTCTCGTAGCCTCGTATGCTCTCACATTTTGACATTTTACTCTCAATTTTTTCTGTTATTTCTTCCTAAAAGTCTCTTCTCCAAGCACATTTATTTTCACCAACCTATTATCACTTATACATTCTGCCCTTTTCCAAAAACTTCTACAAATCTTCACCCTTACTCCACAAAGTAATGATTAGACATCCCACCAGGTGCCCCTTTCACACATTAGCATCCAAGAGTCTCTCTTTTGCATGCCTACCAGTGAGTATGAAATCCAAAAATGCTGTTATCATCTTTCCTACTCACTCACATATACACAGAGTAAACCATTCACTTCCATGCGCCCCAGGATAAGAACCCTGATCAAATATTCGAAAATCGGAAAGTGTAACCATATACCACCATATTGCCCACGGAATTGGTTTAAAGTGTTTATCTAGCCAGGGGGCAATCGGCATCTAACCTAATTGGTCACAATGACGAGAGATCTCATGAGCCATAGAAGACAGTCTGAGATGGCATACTAGTTTACCCTCACGGCCAAGTGGTTACAATACCTGATTGTCGAGAGTTTCACCGAATCCTGGGGCGCAGAGGCGTGAATGGTCTTCATCAATTTCATGTAATGATAGACAGTACAAGTTTAGATATATCACCGGTGCCCAGGGAATTCATTTAGATTGCTTCTGCGGCTTGAGAGCAGTCAAGGTCTCTCTTAACCCATTAGGTCACGAGAGGTGGCAAGGGATCTCATGGACCACAGAAGGCAGTCTGAGACGGGAGACTTCAGTACCTCCATGACCAAGTGGTTAAACTTACCAATTGTCGAGTATTTAACCCTAGTTCGAATTCGTAGGGCATAGAGTTTAATTAT
>JAYMFT010394736.1:0-19410 GCA_038088735.1 Panulirus argus
GAGGAGGGAGAGAGAGAGAGAGAGAGAGAAAGAAAGAAAGAGAGAGAGAGATAACAATGGAAAAGTTTTAGCAAGTCACATTATTCTAAAAATTAACTCAAGATGAAGATATTTGAAAATATAGAACAATAATTGTTTTTCATTTCCCGATCGATTTTATACTTTCAAGTAAGAGTACCAAGTACCGCCGTAACTTGATGTAGTTTCTCTCGGTGGTGCATTCATCCTAACAAGCATATACCCTTCTCAGACTAAATACAGATGCACCATACACACTCCTAGAGCAAAAAAAAAATAGACAAATATAAGCAAACATTATCAGTATGGTAGGGAGGAGTGGCTGGGTGCCACCCACAACTGCAGTCTGGAGAGAAATTGCGAGGTGGCAACCGCCGTCTGATGTCCATTGGAGAGAAACTGCGAGTTGGCAACTACGCGCCGTATCAGGTGGTGGTGTTGTGACACTCAGCTGTTTCAGTCAGTAGTCAGCTGATCGGCCCGTGGAACTTGTGCGGGGAGCCCATTCCTTCCATACGGCTCGATATACCTCAATGTAAGAACTGTGAAGTGCTTTAGTTTTCCCATTTTACCGTATGTGACAGCAAGACTAAGAGATGGTAGCATGACCAGGAGCAGCAGCCATGGCTAGCCCAGTGAGTGTAGGAGACAGAGGACCTGGTCCGAAGTGAGGACCAAGTGGCGGGTGCAGACGTGGCATGCTTGTTGATGATAGCAGACTTTTCTCATCCAGAAATTGGACAGAATCATTAACTCTGTGAAGATCTGGTGTGTGTACTGTTACTTCGAGACAGCACATGAACATACTTCGTTACGAACTCTAAATTGGATCACCCTTAGAGGAAAATATTGAAGACCTCTCCAACTGGAGGAAACGGTGCGGAATCCAGTGCAGCAGATCTGTGAAAATAGATCAGTATATTAATTCTGTGGACGGAAACCCATTTACTGATCGAGCACGAATAGGGTGAGAGTGAGATGTTTAACATACGGCCTTGTATAGGTTCCATTTCCCTAATGACAAAGTTGCCAGGTGTGTGGTGCTGCGGGGGGAACGGTGAATCGAGTAGGTTTTGGGGCACGGATAATAATCGTAAATTGTCTTTATTTAGGAAAAGAGTCTGAGATTCTTGTGTAGGCGTAAGGTTGTGCAAGGGAGAGAGAGAGAGAGAGAGTGTGTGTGTGTGTGTGGTGATGGGCCGAGTGGGTGCGGGAGGCAACAGCAGCAGCAGCAGCCAGCAAGGCGACGGACGGCCCACACCTCGCCACCACCACCACAACCTTCTTATACATAGCTGGCATGTTTTCTCTCCTCTTCTCGTTATAAACACACGCACTTTACCATTCACGCACCACTAGTTATCACGCAGTAAAAAGAGGTGATGGGTTAGGGAGTGGAGTGCTGGAGTGGCTGGCAGTAGTTGAAAGGTGGTTGGTGGGAAAAAGTGAAGGCCGGGCGCTCGTGGCAGCCCTGCGAGCAACGGTGGACGGGCGACGCTGCTCGCAGATGACCCACTTTCTCGGCACAGTTCCTTGTGCGGGCGGCAGACAACGAATCACGTACAGTTACACAGTGACCCACGCGTGACATATGGCCTCCCCCCTTCACCACTCCAGTCTCTCAATCACCCACACCTAAGTGCTTATAGCTATAGGATCTTGTAGGGAGGCCGCTTGGAGAAGCTAGGGGCGAAAGATGCCAGGGTCGTGTCATGGTGATGATGGTAGCTGCAGTCCCCAACCTCCCCAAGTCAGGGTCACTCTCACTGGTGTGTACACCTTTACCTGGACTCAGGTCTCTTCCTTTTTATTTAGCATCTGGTATGGCTGGGTGTCAGTCCTGTTTATCTGAGGCGAACTGGGGCGCCTCGAGAGGCATATCTGACTAAATAAGGAGCGTAGCTCTTTATGGAGGGTTGCACGCAGGGTGGGGCTAGGTATGTTAGAGGCGACAGTCATAATATGGAGGGAAATATGCCTGATATCTAACCCATGGTCAGGCAGTAGAAATGATAATGAATTTAGGTGATATTTAAATTTTTTAGATAGATAATATTTGTTTTGTTTCTCAGGTATAAGTAATATATATACATATATGTATATCAGCTATAGAGAATTAGGAAGTGATTGAAGTCGGACTTGTAGCATTTTACTGAGGAACTTGCAGTGCACCCTGGGCAGTGAAGGCCCAGAACTCAGCCAGAGGGCAGTGGACTGAGACAGAGGAACGAGACAGAGAGCGTAGGAGGAGGTGCCTGGCGCTGCGGTGGCCAACAGTCTGGTGTTCTCGTGGTGAGAGTGTTTGATGACCCACCCAGACATTCTCTATCACCACCACCGCCGCCCCAGCTGTTCCTGCTACTGCCGCACACCTTACTCACGGCTTGGCCAACACTCGCATCTCGGCTGAAGACTCTCCTCTCGACCGGCATCATCCAGCTCCTCGGTGACGAACAACAACTCAGAAGCCCTCGTGGCTGTCCCGCCTCACCACCACCATCCTGACGACAGGAAATCACCATGGGGGTGCACAGGACGCCAGAGGTGCCAGGCGGAGGCTTAGGGACACTGGAGGAGGAAGAAGAAGAAGACGGGTTACGTATTGATGGCCTGCAACACTACCCGCATCGCCACCATTCCGCCACCAGCAGCACCAACAGTGATGTCCTCAATAACAACCAGCTGGATGGCGACAAAGGTAAACACATGGGTTTCCTGTGGGTCATGTTTTTTGTGTTCATTTACTGCTATTGCTGCAGCGTCGTTGTGCAGGTGCTTGTCTCCTCATCTCACGGCCATTATGATTCACCACTAATGAGCCGACTCAGTCGACGGAGCTGTGTGCGGCTACGCCATGACGTCTCAACAACAGCAGCAACTTCTTTCGTAGGAACAGGAACTGTCACAGGAATGTATTTTGTAAAAAGAATAAATTTGTAAGATACTAATGCAATGTCTACCTCTTTAATACTTTTGTTCTCTTTACTGATCCAAGTTACCCAACACATCTACTATATACATTTTATGATGATTTTCATAACTCCACCACAGTGTAGACGCAGCACAGGTGAACCACGACCTCTGGCATGCGAACAGGCACACAACGCCGTCACTCGCTCCCACTCCCCCGAGTGAGCAGTTGGCCTGCTGTTGTCTGTGCACTTCCTCAGTGTGCGACACCAACTGCCAACCCCACAATTGTATTCCACAGTTGTTTACCATCTTTGCCGGTCGGGCCAGGCAGGGGTGTCCAGATGTCGCTGTCGAGACACTACATTCCGGTGCACATGAACCTGTTGTTGTTGATATGCGTGGTAGCCTTGGCTTCCAGACACATCTCCCTTCCCTTCTCGTGATGGGGGTGGCTTTCCCTTCACGTGCATGGCCGGTGGGAGGGATGAGGGTGGCGCGGACAGGTTGAGCACCTCGCATCTTGTATCGTTGGAGAGAGAGGGAGGGAGGGAAAGACCATATATGTGTGGTGTAGCAGTAGTTAGTCAGGAAGTTGAGTTAGCAGCCCTGAGTTTCGGGGAGTCTCATCATAAGGCAGGTGGAGACGTGAGGAGCACGTCGGGGTACAGTGGATGGACTAACTGTAGACGTGATGGTCCATAACGAGTTTATCTGTACAAAATCATTGAAATGAAATGGTAGACAATGGGAAGAAAAGAGAGAAAAGACCTCTAAATGGTACGTTACTGTGGGGGAGGGAGGGTGCGGCGCCCAAATAGAGAAAGAACGTTTTACTGAATTCAGGCAGCCATTTGGTTGAAAATACACTGCTGAGGAATTAAACAACTGGAGAGTCATAATAGTAACTAGTTAATTAATCACAAAAGAGCTTAAGATCACGGTTGTGCTGGATAAGCGCTTGAGTGAAGTCTGTCTACATAATACAGGAAGTTTTACAAAGCAAATTTTATGGTTTATACATTTAGTGGTGATCCGCTGAACATTGCATGATGTAGACTTAATACTGCTAGAACTGCAACAGTATTTTGTTGACATACATTATGAATTTAATCGCAAACATTAAGTGATGTAATGGTACATACTTGGTGAACTGCTGTAATACTGTTTTGACATGTATTTAATGGTGAACATTAAGTGATGAACATTTTTAGTTGCGTTACAGTAATATCGTAGTTGACAACACATATAAATGCGGGAAAACTAAGCTATTTGCTTGCTTAGCTGTGCACTAGTTCATGAATTCGTTATGACATTCACGGTATTAGGTATACGACATTTCTTGTACCTGTAAGAGCATTGTTTGGTACAAGGTGATTGTGGTGACGGACGTCGATCAGGTAATCGCCCTTATGACCCTTGATTAAGTAGTTATCGAGTCGCTGTGGTCAGCTGGGTCAACTTCAACGGTCGGAGTGCTGAAGAATATGTCAGTGTCATTTTGCTTACTATGAGGCGACAACAGCTCTGATAAGCCTCTCGAGAGACTCTCGCCGAGTTACTGGTTCACTAGTTCACCGGTAACGGAATCTAGTAAGTTTATCTCTTTCTTAATCAAATGCACTAGAAGTAAACACTCTTGTGTGAAGATGGTAGGTTCATTTAGGCGTAATCCAAGTACCGTGCTGGTGGGGACAGCAAGAGAAGTTCAGGTCAGCATGTTGACCTGTAGGCGGCCAGAGACCGCCACTGACACACACTCTACCCCATCGAAGGTTGGACTGTGTGTGTGTGTGTTTTAATGACCGTTGCACCTAAGAGAAAAACTGCGCCTCTAGCTTGTCACGTGGTTTTAACCCCTTGAGCACATTGCTACGACCCTTGGGTATGATCACAACACGTGCCCTCCGGAACTAGAGTACGATGGTACGACCCTTGATAAAGATAGTATGACTCTTGGGTATTTTGATGGCCTGGTCTTTGACCTGACATTCAGTAGTATGCTCAAGGCCCCAAAGGTCGCACTGTGGTCGTCCCCCACCAAAGGGCTGTACCAAGAAGCTCCAGGTGCGGTGGACACACGTGTTTCATCGGACCCATCTGTTAGCAGCCCTCTCGTTTTTCTTTTTCTATTTCTCTTCCCTTTGTTTCATCATTTCCCTCCCGATCTCTCTTTACCGAGCAGTACAATGCATAATCACATTTCCATCACAGGTAAACCACAGGGTCATCTGCAGAAACAGATGATCTGTAATGTAAGCATTTTTCGTGAGGTAAGTACACACATGCCTTGGCGCACACACACACACACACACACACACAAACACACAAGCTCCCTCTCCCTGTTGCTGCTGCTGCTGTTAGCAACCCAGGGCACACATACCTTCCTGTAAACCAAGATGTTTGTCTCTCGAAAAGTCATTTAAGTCTTCGTTACTGTACAGTGTGTGAAGTGGTGAGTTAGCTGTTGTTGTTCTTGTTCTTTCGTGTGTGTGGTGTGGGTGGGTGTGGATGGGGAAGGTTGTAAGGTCGTAGACCCTCCCGAGGAAGGCTGTGGCTGTGGCTGGCAGGTGTTGGAGACCCGTTACCCAGTACCGACCGAGAACCAGGTGACGGACGCTCCACAACCTCCTCCTCCTCCTGCCGCCCGCCTCCCCCGTCCACAGGTTCTTCTTTTATCTTTCCTATGACCTGACGTGTGGCCCCGGACCTCCTCCCCCCCACCTGTCCTGTACTTTCACCCCCACTTCTCCCTCTCTCTCTCTCTCTCTCTCGTTATTCCAGCATCAGGCGAAATCTCGTCGTCGCCACCTTCTCTCACTCTCTCTAACACAATGTTATACAGATATTCACTGATTCTCAGGGTCCTCATAAGACATCAGATAGCTCCGTGATCCCTCATACGTAGGTACAAGAGCACCAAGGGGTAACAGCAGCAGCAGCAACACGGGCGCTCCCCTCACAGTAACAATGAGAACAGTAACACTAATAGTTATACAAGACATCACCAGGGTTATCAGGTCGGGTGCTTAACACGCACTGTAACCTATCTATCTGTGAGGTGTCCGGCCGCAGCGGGGGGAATATATCGCTAGTCAGGCCGGCAGCTGGAGCCTCCCAACACATGCCCAGTACATGTTGACTAGGCAGGCTATGTTGAGGTCACCACCCCGCCACCCACCCAACCTCCCTACACCCTACCCTCGTTGGTGTGGGTAGTTGTCCTGAGGATGAGAGCGAGGGGGTGCTGGTAACGGTAACGCTGTCTGGTGCAGATGAAATATAAAAAACGTATTGAAGCAAAGACCTGAATATGTGGACAGCACATAAGCCTGCACACGCACCTACGCATGATCATACAAGTGCGTACACGCAAGGAGACACCCACAAGAGAAAACACACGCGCACACACACACACACACACACACTACTGTACTACTGTAACTGTTAATCATTTACTGTTCAGTGCAGTACATAATGTACAAACCATACTATTTACTCCGTAAACATCCCTATATATCTGCCACTCTGTCTACTTAGATGTACCTCACCCATGTGCTTATCTAAAGTGTGGAAGTATCCAGCTAGTAACTATTTTGACCTCCCAGTTCTGTAATATCTAAAATGTTTACTTTCAGCTGAATGGCTGCCTAAATCCAATAAACCGCAATCTATATATTTTACTTATCTATTACACACACACACACACTACAGCAGTAACAAACGACAGTTCTTTTAATTCAAACATAGCGCCTGTAGTTTTTATCTCAATGTTTGTACCCATACGAGCTCTCAACATACCCCCATCCCAACATTGTTGGCAGAGGGAGGGAGTCGGGTACTGAGTGGCGGTGAGGGTAGAGCGGCAGGGAGGGAGGGAGAGGGCCGGGTTAAGGTGACAGACCTGGCTACACTAGGGAATACTTATAAACAAATCTGACAAGTTGTTGCTTCACCGCTGGCCTGATACTATGCGGGAGGGAGACTGGCGGATGGATGAAGGTAGTGGGAATTGGGTGGGTGAGTAGGCTTAAGGTGGATGAGTAGGTGAGTTGCTGAAAGGCTTAGGGTGGGTGGCGGTTCAGGGTGTACGAGTTAGTGGGCACAGGGTGGGTGGCGGTTTAGGGTGCACGAAAGAGTGGTCTGATAAGTGGGTTGAAGGTGGAGGAGTGGTTGAGGCGAGGGTGGCGGCGGTATTGTGGCTTTTCACAGTTAATCCCATCTCATCCACAACACTCCCTTCTGGCTCTCTTTCACACCATGACCACAATATTTAACTCTTATAAGACATATTGTCCAATATGACGTCCATCCTAGTCACGTGGAGTGTTCGTGATGTCCCCTGCCTCATGCTATGGAAAGCATAGTCAACCAATACTGTTCACTGTCCTTCATTAACTCGGGTTTTATCACGCTATGTATTCCACATTTTTTCGATCTCTTGCTCACGTGTTGTTCACAGCCCGTCTTTCCTCTTGCACAGGGACTGTCCACTCGGTTGACCATGTGTGTCATTCGCTCCTTCAGGCTTTCATTTCTGCATCTCGTCCTCTGTCAGTCTTTTGATTTGATTTGTGCCGGAACCCCAGCAAATTGATTATTGTGCACCCCATACTCATCCTGTGAGCGGTAGCGCAAAAGGATTACAGAGGTCACAAAGGGTCTTAATCAGACCCCAGTGGGTTGATATTACATGCATCACATTGTTACATAGTTTCTATGTTAAGTTCTACCTACTAGATGCAAAAAGTGGATACAAATTTAAAATTTCAGGTATCTTATTAATGATAAGGTGTTGTGACATTTCTTGCAGGGTTTGTTTAGATCTGTCCCTAAAAGGCTCTTTTTTTCACATTCTAAGACATAGTGTTCTAGTTTGTGTCCAGATCTTTGACCTTAAACTTTACAATTTACACGGTTAACATCTCCAGATAGGCCAAAGCGCCAGTAGTACCTATAGCCTAGCCTTAATCTAGCAATTACAACATAATGTAATCTGCTGATCTTATTACAACTTTGTGATGGAGGTCAGAATGCCTTTTTCTTCATGGAGGCAATGTTCCAACTGAGTACTGTAATATCACTATATTGTTGAACAATGTTCCTGTTAGCCATTTTCCTCATAAGCTGCATTGATCTCCCTTAAGCTGTCAAGTCTTTCATGTATTTCTTTGTCGTGATTTAGCACAACGTTTCTTCTGGCTGAGCTTCCTGCCCTGCCGCACCTCCTTGTTCTTGACCCCAGCCGCTGTTCTTGAACCTCTCGAGCCAGCCTTATTCTCGCTGGTGAGTTCCCAACATAGCCGGCTATATATAGACACCTAAACCGACACGGTGTGTACTTTAGTGGCACCATCGGCAAGGAGTACGTCATCTAGTGTGTGTGTGTGTGTGTGTCTGTGTCTGTGTCTGTGTGTGTGTGTGTGTGTGTGTTATGGAGAGAAAGTTTGACTCTCATGCTGCCCCGTCTCTTCAGTCTGTGTATGCCATGTCTTTACTCATATTTGTATACACACACAACCTAGTCCAAGCCAGGTACCCATTTATCGATTAGCCTTGAAGGTAGGCTGAACAGCTGTGTTGGACGTGTGCCGACTGCTGCGCCCGGGATTCGAACCCAAGCGGGCCCGTGCGTGAATCATGAGCAGCGATGTTAACCGTGTGTCTTGTGTTTATATCTATATGCCCCTGTTTTTGTATACGGGCTAATGTTTACATTTGTATGTATGTTTTGTGTATATATATATATATATATATATATATATATATATATATATATATATATATATATATATATATCCGTATGGATATGGGAGAAAGAAAACTGCCCACGTACTCCCTTCGTGTTGTACAAGGCGACAAAGAGGTGTTGGAGCGGGGGACTAGAAATCCTCCCCTTCTATATTACTTTCCAAAGGAAGAAAAGGAGTAAGAAGCCAAATGAGGATTGTCTCAATGTTTATTGCTGTATTTGCTTTAGTGCATGTTTATATTTGTGCCTATTTGCTCTTAAGTAGTTGAATATGTGGTATTTGCATCTGCGTATGTGTGTGTGTGTAAATACTGAAGCGTGCCTCTATATGTGTGCGTCAGTGTCCGTGTACGTGTGTGTATGCATGTATCCGTATGCGAGTGCCCATCCTGCACAGACCAGTTCAAAAGTCTACTCCACACTAACCCCAGGGGGTGGGTGGGCAGGCGGTGGAGTCATTTACCCGGGCGGAGGAGAGTGTGGATGGTTGACAAACGTTCAATATGGCAGCAACTTGGCATACGTTACGAGTGTGGTGGCTTTATAAACAACGGTACTCTCTCACTCGATCTTATAAACATTGTCTACAGAAAAACGTATTTACCGTCCTTTGATACGTTTCCTGGGTTCTCGCTCTTTGTCTTTTTTCCGGAGTAGTCGTTCTTTTGTGGTATTATCAATATTATGATGAAGAAACGTTTTGAAGATCCTATTCACTCTCCTCTCAGGCGTATGTTTGTTTCTTAACTCCGTATCTTTTTCCCCGGGTGAATTCAGTCTTCGCAATGTTATCATGGAGAAACGTATTTTTTGAATCGCATACAGGTTACATCATATTCCAATACTCGGATTTACGAGGTCATTGTATTATCTCTTTACACTCTCTTGTCCTGTGTTGACAGAAAAATAAAATTATGCTGCTGTTATCGTTTGCGTTGGGTGGCGAGTTCTTAGTATAAGGGCCGGGAGAGAGTGTGTGTGTACGTATGCCGGAGTTGCGAATGGGAAATACCACCAGATTGCATCACGGGGAAGTTTGGCAAGGGTGAACGTCTATACAAGAGATTCGTTCATGTCTGCATTTGTAGTTATAAAGAAACTCACGCCACTGGTGGATATGACTAGAGACTCGCCAGTAAAATGGTTTAATAGGTTTCAAAAGAATGATTCCTTCCTTACCCCACACTTATCGCATCTTGATTTAGCTGTCCTATATATTCAGCTGGCAAAATTGAAAGGAAGTCAACGCTGCAGCACCGTGGAAACAGTGGCAAGGATAACAAAGGTAAGAGGGAGGATCGTACACATTAATAAAGAAAAAAAATGCGGGAGCGCGACGAACGTTGAGCACATCTCTGGCTCACCGTAAGCCATCTACATCCCCGGCAAGTCGTCGCTAGCAATACTTCCGTAATACAATAACGTGGCCGCCCGTGCCCGGTGAGTGACCACAACATGCTAACAAAGCACTTGACTACGGTAAAGGATTAAGGGTGAGGGGACTTGGCGTGACGGTGGATAGAGGTCACAGTAGCGAGGTTGTGGCTCAGCCTTCAGCCCAGCCGTGACCGACCCACCGCCGCCTCCACCACCAGGAAATGTCTTTACCTTGTCCACCAGCAGCCAGTCTCGGGCGGGGGCCGCGACACCCACACCTCCTCACACACTTATCATTACCGAGATTTTTCAATGTCATGATGGCGGATTAGACGAGGGGGGTATACAAATCATTTACCGAGATTACCTTTACCAAGAAACGATATTAGTAATTTGTTCAGTAAAGCTGACCAAACTGGTAACTACTACCGGCATTTACATAACGACCGTTACATTAAGAAACGTCTGAGTGTAAACGGAAGCTTAAAGTGTGTAGTGGTTGTTGTAGGGTGTGAACACAAAACGGTCAGGGATGTGTTTAAAGTGGGTGGGTGGTGATGGGTGCTGTTTAGAGGAAGTGAGGTGTGACGGTGGTGAGAGGGGAGTGGTGACGGTGACTGAGGGGTTGCGGGGGAGGAAATCAGTGGTGTAAGTAGCTGAGGTGCTGGGAACGGAGGAAGTGATTGGTGATGGAGGATGGGTTGCTGTGTAAGTGGGAGGGTGGTGATTATAACTAAGGTACTCTGTCTGGGAGAGAGTGATGATGGTAACCTGGGGGAGGTGAGTGCTGACAGAGGCTGGGATGCTTAGGGGGATGAGGTAAGTGGTGTCGGTAGCTGGGGTGCTAAGGATGGGTGAGTGGTGATGGCAAAAGAGGTGCTGAGATGGGGCAGGTGATTGGTGGCCTTGGCTGGGGTGTTGTAGGTGGGGTTAGAGTGATGACGGCGAATGGTGGCGGTGTTTTTGTTATGAAGGAAGTTAGTGGTGACGGTTGCTGGTGTAATGACTGTGGTTGGTGTGCTGCAGGAGGACTGTTGGTAATGGGAGCTTGGGTGCTGTGGGGGAGTAAGTGGTGATGAAGGTCGGATGTTGTTAAGGGGAAAGTGGGTGGTGACGATGGCCGGGGTTTTCTGGGTGGGGAGAAGTGAGTGGTGACGGTAACGGGTGCTGTGAAGGGGGAGGAGGGGGAGAAAGTTGTGACGGTGGCTGCTGACTGCTGACTCAACCTGTTCGCCTTGCAGGTGACACATTACCCATTAGGAGGACCCTGCTGCCATCCCCGCCGCGCGGTATACGTCATACCATACTCCCCTGAGGCTGGAATGGGTGGCGGGCATGAGGCATGTGCCTAGCAAGGTCACGGACTCTTGGGGAGGGTAGAGCGATAGTGAGCGGATAAGGAAACAGAATGATGAGATGGCACTTGGATATAATGATGGGCACTTAGTCAAGAAGGCAAGATTGGTCTGTTAGGTCAGCTGGGGCCAGCAGAGACAGGAAGGATGGGGTTGCTGCTGGTGAGAATCTGACGAGAAAGATGGCAGGAACTTGGCAGGGCAGTGTGGCGGAGGCCATCTGGCGAAGAGGCAGCCAAGAGAACTCTGCTGAGATGGTTGATGTGAGTTGATGGTGTGACAGTTGACAAGGCGATGCTGGGGCACTTGGCGGGGAGATGATGAAGAAGAAAGCGATGGGATAATGATACAGCCTCTGAGCTAGTGGTGCACTTGGCGTGGGCTGTAATAGGATGTGGTACTGGGAAGGGTCAGATGCTGGTGAGGGAGCAGCAACTGATTGGACAATAATGACGAGGCAGTTAGAGGGATTGAGGCGGTGGTGGTGGGTAGCTGATTGTGATGGGATGGGTAGATAAGTGTGCTAGTTGCTTGTGGGGAAGTTGACATGGTGATGATTTTTTACAGCCAACGGGGAGATGATACAATTGAAGGGGTGGTGGTAAAGACAACTTGTTGGGTTGTGGTGGTGGTGGTACAAATATTGATAGTGGTGGTAGAATGGAAGGAAGGAAAGAAGAGAGGTGGGTAGTAGGTAGGTAGGCGGTGGATAGGTAGGTTGGCAAGGCAGTCGACAGGGTGCTCAAGATGGGGTTGGTAGGATAGGATAGGTAGGTAGGTAGAAAGACGGGTGGTAACGGCGTTATGAGTAATGCGCCAATCAATGAGTCACTTTCATTCTGAGGTTGCGATCCCACAGACGCTGTTGCCAGCGCGACCACCAGCATGGGAGTTGGGGGAGATTACCTGGGAGTAATGGTGAGACTGTGGGGGAGAATGGTGAAAGGAAGATGATGATATTGCAGGAATGAGATATAATGAATGAAGGATGGCAGTGAAGGTGATAGATAATGAGAAAGTATGCGGAGGGCAATCCTCAGCTTAGTTGTAAAGTTTACGATAAAGTTGGTGATAACAGGCGTGGAATATGCAATGGAATATGAAACCCAAGACTGTATGTGGCATCGAGGTTACGACGAGTGTGGACCGATTTCCAGTTACACACACAAAAAGAAAAACTATTGAAACATAAGCACATCTATGAAACGTAATATTGTGTATATGAGAAAGCAATGATAATCAACTGGCGGTTCAAGATGATTTTTTGATACCAAATTTCTTCAATAAATACATAATTTGTTTACTAATGTAACAGTGCATTTGGTGTAAACAGATTTTATCAATTTTAAAATTACCTTTATTACTACATGTGTCCAAATTAATTACGCTATTCCCCCCCTCTCTCTCTCGTAGTGGACGAAGCCCGTTATTCCATAATGACAACTAAGAGAGGCATTAAGTAAGAGTCTGCTTAAGGCCAGTGAATTAGTTCAATTAATCCGTGGGTTAGAAACAAGGTTAAGACAGTCGACCAAGCCGACACCGTTTTCTATGTGTTGGGCAAAATCTCTCACGCTCTACCTGCCTGTCTGTACTCTAGCTTCCAGGAAGGTGATGGCTGGCCTCACGGCCACCACTGGCAGTCCCGGAAAATCTGTGACGCATCACCTAGTCATCCAGGACAAAGACAAAACGCTTCGCAGGGGTAGATATAGATTATTGGAGTTTCTTTATTCATAATTATCCCTGAACTCCTATCTGAAAGGGTCCTGGTGATACCCCAGGACACGTTTTCCAGGTATATCCTGCAGCTTCAGAGCTCCGCTACACTCAGTAGCTGGGTCAAGTTGGACTCATTTGAAGCGAACAGTTCTATGACGAGACTAAACTCGTATTTCGTCAGCTGACGATCATCGTTCCATTACTTTTTAGTCATTATTCGAATGAGTACACATTAGCTAAGTCCAATGTATACGTATACATTCATCTCACGAGTTTACTAATCTGCTAAACATCCATAAACAGAATTATTCCTCATCCATCTACCTTGCAAAATGTTCGATTTATGTTGATCCAGTCTGTAAATTCCGTACAATAAACATAACCCCACAATATATGATGAACCTGTTGCTCTGCCCGCGAACTGTTAAATAGACTAGCTGTCACAAAAGACATGGAGATCTCGAAATATCGTTATCACCTTCTCTGTACACCAAGGGAGGAGATGTGCATTCGTGGGGCTCCATCACTTGAACTTTACCCACGATGACATTATGCTTCTAGGTGAGGCTAGCCAGTAGCGCTCACAACAGGAATACTGTTTGTTAAAGAACAAAAGAGTCGTGTGAGATGCATGTTGCCGAGTGTTATGTGTATAAGAAAGAAAGTATGCGTTTGTGGTCTGAATGTCAGTAACCTAGGTTTATGTGAAGCAGAAATAAAAGGCAGTAACCTGGCTAAGGAGGGGAACTTGACAGCCTCTCATATGTATGTAATTATCTATTTGTACTCTACGTGGAGGAAGTTCTACACTCGTGGAGCCACATTTCTTTGAAAAGTCTCTCTTTTCCTTTAACTTCTTTGTGCAGCCCACATTTACAGTTTCATCACTCACAATATTCAATTCATCCACTGCTTTTATACTATAAGGAAACTTCTTTTCATCTCTTCCAACAAACTTCTGGCATAATTTCATGTCATGGTTTCCATCTGATCTATATTTGCATCTTTCGAGGAACTGTTCGCTGTGGACGTACTCAAACTGGTTTAAAAACTTAGGAGTTGTGATCAAGTCACTTCTTAATCTTCTCTCCTCCATGGTGGGGAAATTTATGGCCTCAAACCTCTCACCGTAACTCAACTCTCTTAATTCTATCACCATCTATTTTGCCCTAATATAAACCTTCCCATTTTTTCGTTACCAAACTTCTTAGGTAATATTCTAAATCTGGCCTACTGACGGACGTGAACAGTTTTCTGAATATTTCTTTATCCATATACGTGAATTCAGTTCAGCTACTCGCCAGCAGACAGTTTGTATCTCCTTTACTGCTCTCCCAGGTTGGGACTAGACGTTAGGGTCAAGTCCCTCTCACCCACACATTCCTGCAGTTTATTTCCTGCTGGATAGCTTTCGTATCACGGCCTTCTTGCCCTGTGTCCTATCCTCATTACTCCGTGTCTCTCTCTCTCTCTCTCTCTCTCTCTCTCTCTCTCTCTCTCTCTCTCTGATAGCATTTGTGGAGGTAAGTTTTACACTAGTGTTGCCCATCTCCAGCCTTGAATATAAGTACCATGTTTTTCCTCTTCTGTACACACAAATATACACACCTACCCTAGCATAAACCAGGTACCCATTTGAGGACCAGCCCCAAGGGAAGGATGAAGATCTGGGATTGGGTGTGGGTAGATTACCCCGTTCAGGACTCGATCCCACGCAGAGCACGTGCTGACTCATGGTCAGTAACGCTAGCCAGTGTGTGTGTGTGTGTGTGTGTGTGTGTGTGTGTGTGTGTGTGTGTGTATGTGTGTGTGTGTTTGTAATTAGCTATTTGTACGGCACGGAGAGGGGGGGGGGTTCATTCTGTTTATTTTATTCATGCACAACTTCTTTACATCTCTTCAAAACAAGATTCTTGTTTTATAGTGTATGTGTGTGTGTGTGTGTGTGTGTCAAGGTCACTGTGGATCCAAGTCGGTCGCTTAAATATTACTTTGCACGTTAATGCATTAGTGATGTCACCGTATAGACTGTAGTTTTGCACGGTGGGAGCTCTGGAGGGAGCGGTAATTCGAAACACGGCTCCATACCACGTTGTCGGTCATGCCCCATGCAGATTGTGCTGGTGGGCAAGAAGAATGTGTCTGGCGTCGGCTCCAAGAGTCTCATTGTGGAGCGCGTGCCGTGATCAAGCAAAACCATCTCTATCCTCAGACTCTGTACAAACCAATTCTGACATTCTTCCTCACGGTAAGACGACACCAGGAAAACTTTTATATGCCCTTTGCGTAATATGTGTCTGTTAACTGAGTGCTAAAACTATATCTTCCATAGACAAGAAACAAAATTTCAATGTTAACTGAGTGCTAACACTATATCTTCCATAGACAAGAAACAAAATTTCAATCCTAGCGCTAGACATTATTTTCCTTTCAACTCACGCGTGTTTTGTGTTAAACAATGAACAGCAACTTTAACTTATTTTCATGTGGAATTTGCGGATTTGTTACTTACCTCCATAAAACAATAATGATATGAACTACTTGAAGCTATTACACAAGGGGGTTTGCTTCATTAACGGTATTGTCTGGTGAAGATGTCTGGACGAGGGCCAGTTAAGGGTTTGGCAACACCACGAGAAACGACAGAGACCCTCGAGGCAACACTCCCCCACTACGTCGTTCCAACCAACGTCAAGGAACGTGTGTGTGTTGAGGGGAAGGGTACGTTTCACGACGATGAGTTGGCTGTTTATGAGATCTGGACGCTTATCGTGTGCATACGACTAATAAATAACAAAATACGAAGAATAAAGTTGAATTCTATTTATACGTGAGAATACTAAATATTATTATAAATAGGAAAGAGTGTGCAGGGCGAGTGTCGCCTCTGTAGCCAGTCACTGACACAAGCGCTGTTGCCACATAGACGACTCGAGGTTGGAATTGTTCTCCGCTGATGATATTACACTCACGACAAGTGTCAGGCAAAGGTACATACGAGAAATAGGACGTGAATTGTAAGAGATATGAGAACTGGAGGCCATGTGTTTAGGTAAACTATGCTTAAAAGAGTCTCATCGATTTTGGAGACTGTAAAGATCGAAAATAATGGCCACACACACAAAAAAGAAAAAAAAATGCAACCAAAATTAAGACTGATGGTGCTGTGTTATCACTGGCGTTGCTATGGAAACAAATGTTACTGGCCAATATGGGTATCTCTCTGCCTTGGCTCATGAGTGTATTTATATTCGTTGTATGTGCTTTGTTAGTGTGTGTGATTCTTCATTCACACTTGAAACCGAGTCTTGGGTTAGACAGTCTCCCCTTCCTCTTCAATATTCTGACTCTCCAGTCATAAACTCAAACACGTTTATCATGCAGAAGTTCACGAATGTTTGGTCGTTTATATATATATTTTTTTCCTATATTTTTTTCTCGTGGGACGTGGGTTAACCTTTACCAAGTAATAGGTTATGCAAATGCCACAATCAATTCTTGTGCTGTCCTCCCGTGGCCAGTTTCCTTCGATTAACACACACTTTTTCAGATGAGTACTACTATTGGAAAAACAAAGGTGGGGGGTGGGGTTGCACCTTAAGACGACGTAAATTTCCCAAGAATAAGAATGTATAAAACTGGTAACATTTCAAAGATTAGGACCTCCTAATTCCTCTGAGGATGGCAAAAATAAAGTAAGCATCTTGAAGTGATATGGATGTGAAATACTTCAGGCTTTATATTGCTGGGAAAGTTTGGTTGAGCTGGTTTAAGTATAAGATGACAGTATAGTGATATGTAGACAATATGATGTGACAAAATGTTTTTGAGATCAAGTCTATTTTTGTCAATATAACAAAAGAGATTTGTCGAAAGAACCGACATCATATTTCTCAAGAGTACTTGCATATTTTTTGAGAGTATAAGTATACCTACTTAGCTTCTCCTCACTAATTCTCTCCATGTCTTAGCCATTCCAGCACACCCTTTCCAGTTTTCTCATTCATAATTTTCTTACCACCACATCTCTCTTAACCTGTGATTTCTTACTCGATCAACCTTGCTCACATCACATATTACCTCCAAACATTTCATGTTCAACACATCCACCCTCTTCCGTACTAATATTGACATTGGACCCAGGCCTCGAATCCATAAAGCACCTGCCCTCTCACCTACCGGAAGACTAACTTCAGCTTCCATGGATCCATACGCTGCTTTATCCATTCCCAGGTATCTGGAACACTCCACTTCCTCCAGCTTTCCTCCATTTAAACTCACATTTCAACCATCCTATCTTTCCCTTCCTAAACTTCAAAACTTCAACTTTCTCCTTTCGCACACTCCCAAATTCAGAAATCAAGTTCTGCAGCTTCTCACTCGATCTGCCACCACAGCCGTGTCATCAAGCAAATAACTGACTCGCCTTCCACGCTCCACCATCTCCAATAGACTGCAAACCCGCCCTTCTCTCCGTAAATCTGCTCCATCCATACACAGATTAAACAGCCATGGTAACATCATACACCATTGCCAAAGACCCACCCTCACCTGGAACCAACCATTCTCACGCACTCTTCCAAACTCAGTCACCAACTTCTGCAGCTCCTTACTCGAATCTGCCGTCAGTGCAGTGTCATCAGGAAACAACTGACTCGCTTCCCAGACCCCCCTAATCCCCTGCAGACGGCGTACTCGCCCCTTTCTCCAAAAATGTTGCTTTTACCTCCCTAACCACCTCATCCATAAACAAATTAAACAACCATGGGGACATGACACACCCCTGCCGCAGACCGACCTTCACTGGGAACCAATCACTCTCGTCTCTTCCTACTCGTACACATGCCTTACACCCTTGATAAAAACTTTTCACTGCTTCATGCAGCTTACCTCCTACACCATATATTCTTAAGTCCTTCCACAAAGCCAGTTTGTCAACCCTATCATAAGCCTTCTCCAGATCCATAAATACTACATACAAATCCATGTGTTTTTCTAAGTATGACTCACATACATTCTTCAGAGCAAACACCTGATCCACGCATCCTCTACCACTTTTAAAACCACACTGCTCCTCCCCAATCTGATGCTCTGTACATGCCTTCACTCTCTCAGTCAATATCCTCCCACACAATTTTCCAGGAATACTCAACAAACTTATACCTCTGTTGTTTGAACACTCACCTTTATACCATTTGTCTTTGTACAGTGGCACTATACATGCATTCTGCCAATCCTCAGGCACTTCACCACGACCCTTACATACATTGAATATTCTTACCAACCTGACAACAACACAGTCACCCCCTTTCGTAATAAATTCAACTGCAATACCATCCGATCCTGCCGCCTTCCTGGATTTCATCTTCCGCAAGGCTTTCACCTCCTCCTCTCTCTCCACCGAACCACTCTTCCTAACTCTCTCACTTTGCACACCACCCCGACCAATACACCCTACATCTGCGACTCAATCATCAAACACATTCAACAATCCTTCAAAATATTCACTCCATCACTCCCTGTTATCACTTCCCCCCTTGCCCCCTTCACTGGTTCCCATTTGTTCTCTTATCTTACGTACATTATTTACCTCCTTCAAAAACATTTTTTTATTCTCCTAAAGTTTAACAATACTCCTTCACCCCAACTCTCATTTGCTGTCTTTTTCAACCTTTGCACCTTCTTATTGACCTCCTGCCACTTTCTGTTATACATCTCCCAGTCATTTGCATTCCTTCCTTGTAAGTATTATTCAAATGCCTCTCTTTTCTCTTTCACTAACAACTTTACTTCCTCATCCCACCACTCATTACCCTTCCTTATCTGCCCACCTCCCACTTTTCTCATGCCACATGCATTTCTTGCACATTCCATCACTGCTTCCCTGAATACATCTCATTCCTCAGCCACTCCCTCACTTCACTTGTTCTCACCTTTTGCCATTCAACACTCAATCTCTCCTGATATTTCTTCACACAAGTCTCCTTTCAAAGCTCACTTACTCTCACCACTCTCATCTCCCCGACATTCTCTCTTCTTGTTTGAAAACTTATACAAATCTTCACCTTTGCCTCCACAAGGCAGTGATCAGATATCCCACCAGCTGCCCCTCTCAGCACATTAACGTCGAAAAGTCTCTCTTTTAGACACCTATCAATTAATACATAATCCAAAATTGCTATTTTCCCGTGGGGTGGGATGGCATCAGGAGTGGATGGGGGCGAGCAAGTCTAAATATGTACATGTGTATGTGTATGTATGTATATATGTATATGT